>JAOWBW010000681.1:52817-191554 GCA_026119855.1 Campanula takesimana | reverse complement strand
GCCATCTTTTCTTGTTCTTTATCTATTCGGTAGATTCCGTTTCGTGGTGAACAAACACAATGTAAATAACCGCAATTTTTTTTATTTATTTAATTACTTTAAATTGGGTACATTAATTAATTAAATAAAAATTTAGAACTAATAGATTAACTAAGGAGTGGGCCAAAAAAATTGGTTGCCCGAACTTAGTTAATTAGACCAACCCAAACTAACTATTACCCAAGAGTATAAATACCATGTTAGTGAAATTTTAGTTTTTCACTCTTAATTATCAAAAAGAACCAAAACACAAAAACCCTAAACCTAACCCAAGCCGCCGGCCGAAAGTCAGAGAGAGGAGGGAGGAGAGATTTCGACTTGTTCGTTGAAGATTAATCCGATCATTCTCAAGGTAAGGTCAAACCCCATCTTTTAAAATTTATTTCAATGAATTCGGTTTATTAGAACTTAAACTATGCATGATTTAGGAATATAAATATTAGGGTTTTGCATGCTAGTGATTTAATGACAAAATCTTAAAAGGTTGATTTATTTGATCTAAATGCTATAGTAAGATGTTGATCTTCATGTTAGTTTATTTTTAAGCTTGATTATATAACCATGATTTGAATGGATTAATGCTATGCAATGCTTGGGGATTGAACAAATGAATCATTGAGGTGAATTAGGTTTAACAAAAAGAAGAAAATATGGGGTTCTCCCCATAATGGGGTTCGGCCGAATGGCCATAAAACCATGAGGGACTCATTTGTTGATTTTGATGATTTTTGTTATTGAGTGGGTATAAAAAATTGATGTTTGGGAATTTAGAAAAAGTTTAAAGAACTAGAAAGATAAACCAAATCAACGAATTTTGAAGATATAGCATTCGGCAATGGTCATGAGATTGGGTGTTAATTCTTGATTAAAAATGTTAAGAATTGAGACGGAGAAGTTAATATTTTCGTTAGATTCATAAGGAAAAGAAAACAAAAATCTTCAAGAAAGTTGTTGAAAAGTTAGAAAACTAACTTGAGAAAATAGAATAAGTACTTGGAAAGACTCCTAACGAAAAAGGATTAAACTGAAAAAGTTAAAGTTAGAAGAAATAAAAAGGAAACCTTTGAAGTTAGAGGTCTAAGTGGTAAAAAGAAACTTGGGGGACCTTTATGAACAAAATCAAAGTCAAAGGACCTTCCTGCAATTAATCCAAAGTTGAAGGACCAATTTGCAATTAATCCAAAGTTGAAGGACAAATTTGCAATTAACCCAAGTTAAAGGACCAATTTGCAATTAATCCAAAGTTGAAGGACCAATTTGCAATTAATCCAAAGTTGAGGGACCAAATTGTAATTAAACCAAAGTTAGAGGACTTAATTACAATTATATTAAAGTTAAAGGACTGACTCGCAAATCCAAGTCAGAAACCTAAACGTAAGGAAAAGAGTAACGAAGTAAAGAAGTAAAAACGCATCTCTCAGTTAACTAAGTAGAAGTAGTTAACATTATAAGAGAGTACTAAAGTAAATTACTCGGTGCCTTGTAGATTTGCACAGAGAGGAGATTGCAAGGAAAAGCAATTCAGGTAAGGGATTACGTTCCTTACTGTTATTTGAACTCCTGTTTATTGAAATTCTATATTCTTTCTACAAGTTAGACTATCAGTATGGCATGATAGTATTTGAATAAACTCCGCGTTATTGAACGTTCTTTTGGAAGAATCCTTACTTAGTGATGTCCTCATTGATCTACTAAGTATCGAAGATTGAAACTTGTTATCACATACTTGTACCTTAGTAATATCTCATTCTAACTTGTAAGTTAATCACTTACTTGTTAGAGTGGCCAATGTCCAGTTAGAAAAGACATTGACGGGACAGTCCAGTTAGAAAAGACTCGTCCTTAAACTAGGGATTGCATGAGTGATCACATGCCCTCTCTCAGGAATTGTCTGATTACAAGGATAATTCTAGACCCCGAGCATATATGTGTGGATACCATATATGTTACGACCTACACTAATGGCTTGGAAAAAAGCTAGGTGTACAAAATTGTACCTTTGGCATTGAGGTTATAATGTACGTTACCTTGGAATTGACGGAACTTGAATGAATCCCTTTGGATTGTAGTGCCATAACCCTTTGAAAGTAAAATCTTAAAAGTAATACGGCTGTATTGTTCTGCAGTCTTGAATCAAAAGTAACTGAACCTATCCTTGTAAAAGTTATTCATAGTATTTGTTCTGGTCGTCTCTCCTTAGTAACGGGAGAGGCCACGTATGAACTTACTGAGCATTCGTTCGCTCATCCCTTCTCTATAATTTTATTTCAGGATTTAAGTAGAAGGGCAAGAGAAGGAGAGCAGCCGTAGGAAGAACGGCAGATTGAAGAATTCTTATTTAGTTATTTTAAGAATCTTATTTAATTGGTGTAAGTTAAAGTACATTGATGGCTAGGGTTGTTTACCTGCCAAGACAAGTTTTTAAGTTACGCTTCCGCATTTATTTTGAATTGATGATGTAATAAAGGGTCAGTTGTGAACCCTAAATTGAGGTATTAATTATTGTTATTTAATGCCATTAAATGCTCAGATACAGTAAGAAAATTCGGGGTGTTACAGTTGGTATCAGAGCAATGGCTTTAGGTCTTATGGGAGAAAACTGAAAGTTAAGACTAATGGGAGAACTTAGTACTTGACTTGAATAAGATCTTACTTGAGGAAGTTCAAGTGATAAAATCTATCTCTGGAATAACAATAGGGGTGTACGTAAAGTATGAATACACTTGGGGAAGTAGAAACCTCTTCATTTCATGTCTATCTATATTCTACAAATATGATATAATGAAATCTTGGGATTATGTACTAATTAAGTTTATTGTTGGTATGTGTAGGATCATGCCGAGGAGACCAATGAAATCTGTAAGGTACAGTGCTACCCTAAAGGAAGACATAGAAGCCAAGGAGAACATCATTAAGCAGTTAACTAAGGAGCTACGCAAGACTAAAAGAGAGCTTAAGAAGGAGACTCTAGGAGTCGGAAGCCTGCAGAATGTCATCAAGGGACGTGATGAGGACATAATGTATGTAGAGGGAAAATTGGCAGTACAAATGGAGAAAGTCAGAAGCTTAGAAAGCCATGTGATTAGGGCTAATCGCGAGTGGAACCGGATCAGTGTACAACTGCTAGATGAGATAGAGCATAGTAATGAACTGAAGAAGAAGATAGCTGAGCAAGAAGTGTATGAGGAAAAGCTTAGGGTTTCAAGCTATCAGATCTGGGCGGAGAAAATAGAGTTACAAGAGAAGTATGACCAACTCGAAGCAGAGCACGCACAATGTGGAATTTGATGAAATTAGTTACATAATAGTTGTTGGAATAGATTTTTTTTTATGCTTAGTGGGGTAATGCAATTAGACTTTTTGCTTATGTTAAGTTGAATTTTGGGTGTATTTTGAGATGTTTAATCTCACACCTTAGTTGAATAAAGTTAGTTATTTAATTAAATACCAGAATTATGGATTGACTATTATTGTTTAGACTAAAAGTCAACTTGTCAAGAAAAGACAAGGGAAAACGTCGGATTGATTTGAAATAATCTCCGTAACCATGGTACGAAGTAAGACGACCATTGGAGTAAGTTAAAGCTAGTTAAGTAATAAGACTAGTGAAATGAAGTGGTAATAAACAACAAAGTAAAACAGTTGTTAATTATGAAGTATAATAACTCCGGAACCGGAGAATAAAGGTTAAGTAGACTAACCAGAACAGAATAATGGTCTAAGTACAAAGGACCTACGAACAAGATGAAACTAACAAGTGAATCGTTAGTAAAAGAATAGTAATGTTAATTGTAACACGAACACCACACATAACTTGTAGTGACGAACATTCCTAGGGCACGGACTTGTTCTAAAGTGAAAAGGAAAAATTTGCAGATGAATACCAGAAGTGGAAACAACAGAAACGGCGAGGGCAGTGACAACAACAACGGTAATGCAGGCGGGCAGTTGGACCCGGCACTAGTGAATCTCTTACAGACGCTATCACAGACTGTGGCTGGAATAGGTCAGACTGTGGCTGGACTTGCTCAACCACCACCACAAGCTCCGTTTCGTGACCCGCTTGAGTTATTCCAAAGGAGGAATCCAGATTCGTTCTCGGACACAGCTAAGGAGAAGCCCGAGGATTGGATTAAGAGTACAGAACGCATATTCGAGACAATGAACTGCACTGAGGAGCAGAAAGTGGTATTTGCGACATTCATGCTGAAAGGGAAGGCTCAGTCGTGGTGGGAGGCAGAAAAGCGAGCTGCTGTGGCTCGTGGTGACGCTGCACTTACATGGACCATGTTTAAGGCTATCTTTAACGAGAAATATTATCCTGCGAGCACAAGGAACGCTAAGGTAGCGGAATTCCTGACTCTAGTGCAAGGGAACCTGACAGTGGCTGAGTATGGTGAGAAGTTCACCGATCTGCTAGAGTTTGCACCAAGGTTCTTCGATACTGAAGAACAGAAAGCAAGGAAATTTGAAGCAGGATTGAGTGATAGAATCAGGTACAGAATCACACCGTTAGCTCTGACTACGTATTCGGCGGTGCTGGACAGGGCTAAGATAGTGGAGAGGGAGTCGGATAATTATCGTAACCGACGAGAGGAGAAAGGAAAAACAGTGGCTGAAAAGGCAGAAGGAAACAAGGGCAGTAAAGACCACAATAACAATAAGAGGAAAGCGGTGGACGACGGTCGCGATAAGGGCAGTCATGGAAATAAGCACTCCAACAACAGCCATAGCGGAAATGGTCGGAACTCCAATGACAACAGACGTGAGTGGAATAAGGGCAGGAACCAAGGTTTCACAAGTAATGATAAGTGTACCATCTGTGATGGAGCTCACAAGACAGAGATTTGTTTCTACAAGGAGCGGCAGTGCTATAACTGTAAGAAAATGGGACACCCGAAGTGGAAGTGCCCAGAACCTAAGAAAGACGAACCAGCTGCAGGAACTAAGGACAACGGAGGAGGAAACGGTGGAGGCCGTGGTAGAATGTACACCATGACCGCAAAAGCAGCTGGAGTAAATGCAGATCTTGTGGCAGGTACAATGCAGTTAAATTCTCGTGATGTTTATGTATTAGTTGATACTGGTGCTACTCATTCAGTAGTTAGTAATGATGTAGCAAGGAAGTTAAAACTGCACCCAGAAACGTTACTTATGCCTTTAGTGATAGATACACCTACTAAAGACGCTATCCCCATCACTACCTCTTATAGAAATTGCACCTTAGGAATCGGAGATACGAATGTAAAGATCGATCTCATCGAACTGGATATGTCGGAATTCGACGTAATACTAGGAATGGATTGGTTGGCTCTACATCAAGCTAACGTGAACTGTCAAGAGAAAATAGTGACGTTCCTAGGAGAAGAAGGTAGAGAATACAGATTCGTGGGTTCAAGGCCGAGGAAAAGGGTAGGCTTAATCTCGGTGATGAAGGCCCGTAAAATGTTGAGGAAGGGATGTGTAGGATTCCTGGCATACATAGGTGAAACAGAAGAGAAGGGAGTAACCTTAGAGTCACTTGAAGTAGTGAATGAATTTCAAGATGTATTTCCTGAAGATTTGCCTGGTATACCACCAGTAAGGGAAGTAGAGTTCTCCATCGATTTAGCACCAGAAACCACGCCTATTTCGAGAGCACCGTACAGGATGGCTCCAACGGAGTTGAAAGAACTAAAGGAACAGTTGCAAGAACTGTTAGACAAGGGGTTGATTAGACCGAGTGTATCACCATGGGGTGCACCGGTACTATTTGTGAAGAAGAAAGATGGATCTATGAGACTATGTATTGACTATAGAGAGTTGAATAAGGTGACGGTTAGGAACCAATACCCACTGCCGAGAATTGATGATTTGTTTGATCAATTGAGAGGAGCCTGTTATTTTTCAAAGATTGATCTTAGATCTGGATATCATCAGCTGAGGGTCAAGGATGTAGATGTGGCGAAGACAGCGTTTAGGACAAGGTATGGGCATTATGAGTTTGTCGTGATGCCATTCGGATTAACTAACGCACCAGCTGCATTCATGGAGTTGATGAATAGGATATTTCAGGAGTACTTAGATAAATGTGTTATAGTATTCATTGATGATATTTTGGTGTACTCGAAGACAAAGGAAGAACATGCTGAACATTTGAGGATAGTGTTAGAAATTTTGAGGAGACAGAAATTATACGCGAAGTTTAAGAAATGTGAATTCTGGTTGGAGAAAGTAGCATTTTTGACACGTAGTGTCGAAAGAGGGAATTTCTGTGGACCCGACGAAGGTAGAGGCAATAATGGATTGGGAAAGACCGACTACAGTAACCGAAATAAGAAGTTTCTTGGGTTTAGCTGGTTACTATAGAAGGTTCGTAGAGGGATTTTCGAAGTTATCAGGACCATTGACGAAGCTGACGCAGAAGGCAGCCAAGTTTGTTTGGTCAGAAGAGTGTGAGAAAAGTTTCCAAGAATTGAAGAATAGATTAGTATCTGCACCAGTATTAACACTACCGACAGGAACGGAAGGTTTTGTTATCTACAGTGATGCGTCGTTGAAAGGACTAGGCTGTGTACTGATGCAAAATGAGAAGGTGATAGCATATGCATCTAGGCAGTTGAAAGTACATGAAAGGAATTACCGACCCATGATTTGGAGTTAGCAGCAGTAGTGTTTGCTTTGAAAATTTGGAGACATTATCTGTATGGCGTGAAATGTCAGATTTTTACAGATCACAAGAGCCTTAAGTATATCTTCACGCAGAAGGAATTGAATATGAGACAACGGAGGTGGCTAGAACTTCTCAAGGACTACGACTGTGAAATATTGTATCATCCTGGGAAGGCCAACAAGGTGGCAGATGCTTAAGTAGGAAGAGTCACGGAATGTTGGCAACGTTGATCTCTAAGGGGGTAAGCATATGGAAGGATGTCAAGGAGATGAACTTGATAGTAAAAGTAAACGGATACTTGGCTCGATTGACGTTACAACCTGCATTGTTGGGCAGAATTAAAGAGGCACAAGAGCTAGACGAGGGGAGAGAAGCTCTAATCGGAAAAGGGCAAGCAAAGGATCTTCACATGGGCGAAGATGGAATTCTGAGATACCAAAAGAGAGTATGGGTACCAAATAATGATGAAATTGAGAGAGAGATACTAAGAAAAGCTCATTGCTCGAAGTTCTCTGTACATCCGGGGAGTACTAAAATGTATAGGGATCTAAAGGAGTCATATTGGTGGAATAATATGAAGAATGATGTGGCAGAGTATGTTCATAAATGTCTGACGTGTCAACAAGTTAAGAGTGAGCATCAGAAGCCAGCAGGGTTACTGCAATCATTACCAATTCCCGAATGGAAGTGGGAGAACATTGCTATGGATTTTGTAAGTGGGTTGCCGAAGACGGCAGGGAAGTATGACGCCATATGGGTTATAGTAGATCGATTGACGAAGTCAGCACATTTTCTGGCAATCAAGAAGACTGATTCGTTGGAAAAGTTGGCCAAGTTGTATATCGACGAGATAGTAAGGTTGCATGGAATCCCGGTCACAATCGTGTCTGATCGAGATGCTAGGTTCACTTCGAAATTTTGGAACAGCCTACAGGAAGCATTGGGAACAGAATTGACCATGATTACGGCGTTTCATCCACAGACAGATGGGCAGTCGGAAAGGACTATCCAGACACTAGAAGACATGCTGAGGGCTACTTCGTTAGATTGGCCAAACGCGTGGGACGAGCATTTACCATTAGTGGAATTCGCCTACAACAACAGCTTCCATGCAAGTATTGGGATGGCACCATATGAAGCATTGTATGGGAGGAAGTGTGTAGATCACCGGCTTGTTGGGACGAAGTTGGTGAGAGAAGGTTAAGTGGACCGGAACTTGTACAAGTCACGGCGGATAAGGTACAACAGATTCGGATGTGGCTACAGACCGCACAGAGTAGGCAGAAATCTTACGCAGACAACAGAAGGCGAGAACTGGAATTTCAGCCAGGGGATCGAGTATTCCTAAAGATATCGCCCACGAAAGGAGTTATGCGTTTTGGGATCAAAGGGAAGCTAAGTCCACGATACGTGGGACCATTCGAAATTCTTGATAGGATCGAGGAAGTGGCTTATCGATTGGCGTTACCGCCGGTATTAGCTGGAGTACATAATGTGTTCCATGTCTCCATGCTAAGGAAGTATATTCATGATCCGAGTCATGTGATAGAGTACAAGCAGTTAAGAGTTCGGGCAAATTTGACGTACGATGAACGACCAATCAAGATCGTCGACAGAAAAGACGAGGTCGTAAGAAAATGTACGGTTCCCTATGTGAAAGTACAATGGAGCAATCACTCAGAAAGAGAAGCGACGTGGGAGCTAGAAAGTGAAATGCGTGAATTGTACCCGGACATCTTCTCGGATTAAGACTGGTCAAAGTTTGAGGACAAACTTCTTTTAAGGGGGTAAGAATGTAATAACCGCAATTTTTTTTATTTAATTACTTTAAATTGGGTACATTAATTTAATTAAATAAAAATTAGAATTAATAGATTAACTAAGGAGTGGGCCAAAAAAATTGGGTTGGCCCGAACTTAGTTAATTAGACCCAACCCAAACTAACTATTACCCAAGAGTATAAATACCATGTTTAGAGAAATTTTAGGTTTTCACTTCTTAATTATCAAAAAGAACAAACACCAAAAACCCTAAACCTAACCCAATCCGCGCAGCCGAAAGTCAGAGAGAGGAGGGAGGAGAGATTTCGAGTTGTTCGTTGAAGATTAATCCGATCATTCTCAAGGTAAGGTCAAACCCCATCTTTTAAAAATCATTTCAATGAATTCGGTTTATTAGAACTTAAACTATGCATGATTTAAGAATATAAAATATTAGGGTTTTGCATGCTAGTGATTTAATGACAAAATCTTAAAAGGTTGATTTATTTGATCTAAATGCTATGGTAAGATGTTGATCTTCATGTTAGTTTATTTTTAAGCTTGATTATATAACCATGATTTGAATGGATTAATGCTATGCAATGCTTGGGGATTGAACAAATAAATCATTGAAGTTGAATTAGGTTTAACAAAAAGAAGAAAATATGGGGTTCTCCCCATAATGGGGTTCGGCCGAATGGCCATAAAACCATGAGGGACTCATTTGTTGATTTTGATGATTTTTGTTATTGAGTTGGGTATAAAAAATTGATGTTTGGGAATTTAGAAAAGTTTAAAGAACTAGAAAGATAAACCAAATCAACGAATTTTGAAGATATAGCATTCGGCAATGGTCATGAGATTGGGTGTTAATTCTTGATTAAAAATTGTTAAGAATTGGGACGGAGAAGTTAATATTTTCGTTAGATTCATAAGGAAAAGAAAACAAAAATCTTCAAGAAAGTTGTTGAAAAGTTAGAAAACTAACTTGAGAAAATAGAATAAGTACTTGGAAGACCTTGAAAGTTAGAAAGTTAACGAGAAGAAGGAAGATTAAAAGAATTCAGTTAGTTTCCTAACGAAAAAGGATTAAACTGAAAAAGGTTAAAGTTAGAAGAAATAAAAAGGAAACCTTTGAAGTTAAGGGGGTCTAAGTGGTAAAAAGAAACTTGGGGGACCTTTATGAACAAAATCAAAGTCAAAGGACCTTCCTGCAATTAATCCAAAGTTGAAGGACCAATTTGCAATTAATCAAAAGTTGAAGGACAAATTTGCAATTAACCCAAAGTTAAAGGACCAATTTGCAATTAATCCATAGTTGAAGGACCAATTTGCAATTAACCCAAAGTTGAAGGACCAATTTGCAATTAATCCAAAGTTGAGGGACCAAATTGTAATTAAACCAAAGTTAGAGGACTTAATTACAATTATATTAAAGTTAAAGGACTAACTCGCAAATCCAAGTCAGAAACCTAAACGTAAGGAAAAGAGTAACGAAGTAAAAAAGTAAAAAACGCATCTCTCAGTTAACTAAGTAGAAGTAGTTAACATTATAAGAGAGTACTAAAGTAAATTACTCGTGTGCCTTGTAGATTTGCACAGAGAGGAGATTGCAAGGAAAAGCAATTCAGGTAAGGGATTACGTTCCTTACTGTTAGTTGAATTTGAGTTTATAAAATATAAGATTGTGCGTTGTGCCATCTTTTCTTGTTCTTTATCTATTCGGTGGATTCCGTTTAATGATGAACAAACACAACCCTGTATCTCTTTGGTGGATTCCTTAGAGTGGTGAGTTGTTTATGCCCTGTAACTTCAAGGTGGATTCCTTGAAGTGGTGAACATCCTATCCTTTTCTATCCATTTTTTTTATTCTTCTTTTCCATTGCGTTTGCCCCGATCAGAAATGCAAGAGGCCACTTGAATAGGAATCATAAAGACAAACTTGATGCGGTAATGGCAGGTCACAAACTCAACTACAATTCACTCCTCAATCTTCACAAGGCATGTCATCATCTTCTTCTACTTTAATCAAGTTTAATGCTACTAAATATAGGAAATGTTTAGCTAAATTAGTTAGTGGTAAAGGTCTTTCGATTAGTTTTTCTAGTGATAAGCTATGGGAGCTTTTTGCAAAACTTTGTCTCAATCCCTCCGCCCAAAGAGTAACACGTCAATCTCTCACACGTGATGTTGCTACGGTTTGGAGGGACTATAAATTAGTCTTGATGAAAGATTTTTCGAAAATGGAAAATAAAGTCTCAATTTTTTCGGATATTTGGATTGATCCGTGGCAAAACCATCATTATATGGGTGTTACATGTCATTGGGTCGACAGCTCTTGGACAATCCAAAAAAGGTTAATTGCATTTCAGGACTTTGATACTCAACATAATGCTACTAATATTGTTGTTAGGATTCATTGTTAGTACACCCTCTTTACATATCCTCTTTGGCCAAACGCAAAACTCCGCTGTTCATTTTATCAGTTCGGTTCTAGTGCCTTGAACCGCAATTGACCAAACTGATAAGTACTCGTTGTATTTTCAAGGGTATTTTCGAAAAAGTTTAGACCGCTATTCACCCCCCCTCTAGCGGTTCTATACCTTGTTTCTCTCTGGGACCAACAAGTGGTATCAGAGCATACTCACCAAAACTTGTTTTTACAAG
The DNA here is from genome assembly GCA_026119855.1 of Campanula takesimana. Lineage (NCBI taxonomy): Eukaryota > Viridiplantae > Streptophyta > Magnoliopsida > Asterales > Campanulaceae > Campanula > Campanula takesimana. Next base: position 180,436 of record JAOWBW010000681.1, on the reverse strand, counting down.
CTTAACCGCTCAGGTGCTGATCCAATGGCAAACTCAAACACCCATATGATGCAGACTTCCAATTCGAATCATTTACCGATTCTGGATGAAGATAGTTTATCTTTTGGAAAGATAGGATGATGAAACACATGATTTCATGTGATCGTAGATTGTGGACTGCGGTTGTGGAAGGACCATACACTCCTATGAAAGCTAACCCACGTGTAGGTACTGCGGGAGAACCAACCGAAGTCAAAATCTGGAAAGTGAGTGGACTGATGCAGACCGCGTAAATGTGGACTTTGATGGTAAAGCTATGTCCATGTTTGTATCAGCTATTGACTTGAGGACCCACTCAAAAGTGCTAAATTATAAAACCGCAAAGACAGCCTGGATGCAATAGTTGATTTTCTGGAAGGAGATACAGATACCAAGAAGAACCGTCTCTACCAAGAAAGAAGACTCTTTGATTATTTTGTCAAGGATCCAAAGGAATCTCTTCGTCAATGCTATGAGAGGTTCATTGGTATTGTTAATGTATGTTTTTCTCTTGGACATGTCTACACAAATACAGACTTGAACATGAGATTCATGCAAGCCCTTGGTAGCAAATGGCTGATCAAAACTACGAATATCGAGGACAACAAAGATCTGGAAGCTCTTGATCTTCGTCACTTATATGCCATGCTGAAGGTTTTTGAATTCAAGCTTGAAGAGGTCCATGAAACCGAGAACAGATTTAAGACCCTCTCTCTAGCCGCATTCAACAATACCTCATCTCCAGTTTATAATCCAGACCATCATCAAGCCGCACCTCACCTCCACTTGTAAAATGCACCTATTGATCAGAATGTACCAAGATACAACCCTCCAACCGCACCATCTGATTATTACCAACAGTCTCATCATTCCTACACTCCTCCTCAAAGTTCTTATTCTCAAGTGTAGCATCTCAATTTTCATGCTCTAGTCAAGTTGATTTTGATGACATGGATGATGAAGAATTTGCTTTGTATATGAAGAAATACACCAAGTTCAGGAAGAACAACATATCTCAGTTTCCATCCAAAGGCCCAGCAAAGTTTGTCCCTCCAACCAGATTCAACAAGACTGCAGATCCTAAGAAAAGGGATGACTTGGTGTGTTACAACTGCAGACAGCCAAGTCACTTTACTTTAAGTTGTCCCAAACTGTGTTATGAAGCCGCACCAACAAAGAAACCATTCAACAAGAAGTTTGTCAAGAGAAGAGGAATGGTAGCTGACCAAGGGATCAACCGCTGACATGGATGGGTTCTGATTCAGATGAAAGTTGTTGGTCCCTAAAGGGGCAACAAGGGTGTGAAAATCGCTAGAGGGGGGGGGGGGGTGAATAGCGTTTTAAAATTCTTTTCAAACCCTTTTGCAATTCAATGGCAGATGCGCACAACTCTTATTTTGGCTAAGTATAGCACGCAGCAAGAGTGTGAAATGCACAGAGGAAAATTTAAGGCAGCTCTGCGCAGGGTATACTGCGCAGAGATAAAAACGCACGCGCTAAGTATGAGGCTAAAGAGTGGCGCAAAATGGATTCTAAGGCAAATGAGCAATAACAATTATAGCATCAAAGAGTGGCAATCTGAAAGATCAAACAAAGAAGTTCATAAAAGGTTAAGCAGGGAATATGCAATAAGTAATGAACATGGTATTTGGAGAGGTTCGATCGATGAAAGATCTACATCCTCTACCAAGATGGTTAGTCTTGGATTTCTAATGGAGATCTTATTATATGAGAGAGTATTACAAATTACAACATTTGAGCTCAATACTAACTCAAGATCTATTATCTATGAAGAACAAATCCTAGACTAAACCGTGTATCTCAAGAAGTTAGATCAAAATGATCAACGCTTCAAGAGGTGTGTGTGTGACAGAAATTCTGGGCTCTATGAATAGAAAGATGAAGAGCACCAAGAATTCTGGTGATATAGGCTTTGTGATATGAGCAGGAGTTTGAAGGTTTGAAGATCTTGAAGGCTGTTCTAAAGAATCTGGAAAAACTAAGCATCAGACTTCTGATCTTCATGGATTCTCAGTGAAGCATGAAACTCGACCTCTGTAGCATAATGGCCAACAAGAGGAGCTTGATCAAAGATGATGATCAAGGGCCGATGAAAAGGGCTAAATCCGAAGGCAGCTTCAAAAGGCAGTTTGGAAATGAAGATGAGCAAGCTATTTATAGCTGAGAGCTTGAATATAGCCGTTGGAGCTCTGAGCAAGGACAATGAGCTGGCACAAGGTGATTAGCGCGCAGCTGTCCTTTATAGCCGTTGGGGCTCTGATAAAAGATGATGACCTGGCACAATATGATTGGTGCACAGGTGATTTAGAGCCGTTGGAGACTGAGCATGAAGACCAAATTCAAAAGCTTCTTCTAGAAGGTTGACAGCTGTCTTCACTTGAGATATTATGTTTGAGCGCATCTCCACCGTTGGCTATGCTGAGTGTGCAGGATTTGTCGTTTGTGCACACCTCAGCTTTTTAATAAGCGTGCATCTTATAAGCGTTTTCCAAACTTTCTAGAATGTGAGATCAGGAGATGAGGAACTTTGACCAAGGTTGAGTCCGCGCACAAAAGGCATGCGCATTGCCTGCGCGCTTGGATTCAGCGCATGAGCAGCATGCGCACCATGCTTGGTCACAAAAAGATCTCTTTGGAGTTTAGGAAATAAGATCTTAAAAACTGAGTAGGGTCAAGGGCTGCGCAATATATCTATGCGCAGTGGCGACCTGCGCAGAGAACATCCTGCGCAGTGAAACGAATCCTGCTTAGGAAATCTTCCATCTTTAAAGCTTCAAGTCCAATAATCTAAGCCTATACTATAAAAAGGACTTAGCTAAAGATTGAAGTTATAAACTTCTTTACATGAGGTCCTAAAGTCCAAAAAAATATTCATAGGTGATGGTATCAATCAATTCTAACAAATATAGGAGGGTTAAGTGATAAGCATACCCAATAATCTCCCCCTAAATGATTGATGCCATTACCTACTATAGCAAAGGCAATTCATTGTACTTGATAATAACATGTCCATAAAAATGAGAATGGTAAATCATGCCTCAAGTCAATGCACACACTAGCCAGTGCTATAGATCTCTAATCTATCCAAAAGATTAAAAACTTACAAGATAGGAAAGATAGAAATGTCATTCAGAGCATGCAAATAATGTGAGATGAAGTTTTAAGTATGCGTTTAAACTGAATATTTAAACATTATGTGTTAAAAATATGAACAGTTAAGATTATGCGCATGGGTTGAAATAATGCAGTCATTGTTCCACAAACAAAGAGTTTGAATTGAACAAGGTTTTGTGAAAGCTTAATGATGCATTCTTCTCATTAAAACTTTGAAGAATTGACTGTTACAGAGTACAAGTTTTAAAGAGGAAAAACAAAATAGGTGCGCACAAAAACAAAAGCGCACGAGATAAAAGCGCATAAAACATAATGCGCAACGAGAATCAAAAAAAAGGTTTCAAAAAAAATAAAATACTTACAGAGGAAATCTAATCTAAGTTGATCTGTTGCAGGGCTTCGCGCATCTCATTCTGAAGACCGTTGAATTTGTTCATGAGTTCCACCTTAAAAATTGAAATTTGTCCTGGAACTCCACAGCTTTTCCAACATAAGTGTTCATTCCTCTGCGCAAATCAGCGTTGTCATCCACTAGCTCTCTAAACCTTGCTCTGCTGTCCGTCAGGATGGCAGTTTGCGTAGCTTCTAATCTTGAGTCATTATGGAGGCGCTGAGTGTTGACGCTTGCTTGAATGTCTAACATTGCGTAGTCAAATTTGTCGTTGAACGCCAAAGAAAAATCTGTCATGGACTTAGCAATGAATCGACGCACTTCTTCAATATTATGCGCAGAGCCTCCTTGTTCAATCTTCTCTATCTGAGCCTCCATCTGAGCTTGAAGGTCATCAAATCCTCTATGTAACCCATCTGCAAGGGTTTTCTTGAGATTTTCAGAATGTCCCTGAGTCCACCATCAAGCACTCCAAAGGTGCACACATTTTTGAGTTGTGCGCTGACATTTTCAAGCTGAGCGCTGATGGATTTCAGGGAGTCCAGGATAAGATGTTCCAAAGTGATAGGAACTTTTTCTTGCTCAGGCTCTGATGGACTTGCCTTTGCTTTAGCACTCTCCGTGCTTTCCTTTGCCTTTGCTTCTTCTTTGGCAGCTTTCTCCCCCTTAATGGTATCAATCTCCAAACGCTGCATATCAAGACGATATAATAAAGCAGTTTGAGCAGTAAGGAGTTGATTAAGCTGTAGCTGCGTAGCGACTTGATTCGCTTGACCAGAATGCAAGCTCTGCACGATCTGGCGCAGCTCAGGTGAAGAGGTAGGAGTCTCCGGGGCTGAAGATGGAGGTTGAACTGGAGAAGAATCACTGCTGTCGGTGGCTGCGGAACTAGTGCGGCGCTTCTTCAATCCTTTAGTGCTGCTGCGCACTTTCTGCTTGAGACGAGAAGAGGTATGTGCGATATCAGCACTGGGGATGGCTTCTTGAGAGGCTTTGTGCATCTGCTCCCCCTCAACAGCATCATCATCTGAATCACCACGGAAAGCAGCCTTGCACTTCATAATGGTTGGCTTTGAGGGAGCAGGCGCTGGAATGCTGGTAGGATCTGCCTCTTTGATAGAAATCCCTTTGGTGGATTGAACCAAAGGAATATCCTTGAGCTTTTTGCTACTGGGCGGAGCAATGCCCTTTCCCTTGCGATTGTACGCTTCTTCTGCGGTTTCTTGCGCAGCATCCGTTGTAGATCGTCCTGCACTCTTCTTGGATTTGACCACAGGAATTGGGCCTATCCAGGGTTCCTTATTGGGAGCGGCATCAGACAGCCAGATTTCATAGTAATCGGCGTTGCCTATCTCACTACGCAAATTCTGAAGGTGTACTCTGGAATAGTACTTTGCGTCGCAAGACTGCTTCTTGATTGACTTTTCTTCAACATAGGTGGCCAATTCACCATAAGTCAATAGGAGTTTGGTTAGCAGTCTGCAGTGAGTTCGGTACTTGGTCTTCCCTGCGTTCAGCTTCTTCTCATAGCTTGTCATCCCCTTCACAATCTCATTGAATATTATCTGCGGCCAGTCTAGTTGATCTTCGTTGAAAATGGCTGCGCAGTATTCCCACTGCTTAGAGATGAAATGTCCATTATTTCCATTCTTGCAGTTGAGGGAGTCTCCAATTAGGGTGCACAGGTGATACATCACCTCACCAAATTCCTTTCGGTTATACATTGGCCACTTCTTGTTAAGAGAAGGGATGCCAATGAGCTTCTGTGCAAGCGCATTTTGATGAGCCTCATCATAGTTGACTGAAGAACTATCAACATTGAAGTTTAGGAGGCTGCGAATGTGATTGGGGTGAACCATTATATCACAGCGCTGAACGGTGGCCATGATCATTTCAGTTGTCTTGCCTTCAAGTTGTGCAGGAACAACTCTTGCTGTCTTGAAGAATTCATCTAACAGCGCAGGCACTATGAAGGATTGCTCAAGAGTGAATAATGGAAGAATGCCGGAGGTGCTGAGAAGATGAAGCAGATGACGACCAATCTCATCTAAAGAGAGATCTGCCTGAATAAGTTCCCAACCCAGAATGAAGTAGACGTGTCCCTGCGTAAAACAATAGATAGAATTAGACGGCCTATTACTTATGGAGCTGTGCGCATATGCAAGGAATGCAGATATACCTTGGCACAAGTTCCATGATAAACAAAATTATGCGCAGAAAATAGGAAGAGGGTGCGCATGAAATAAGAATGCATACGCAGAGGGATCGTGCGCACAGAAAATAAATATAGTAAAGAAGTGTGCGCAGAGAAATAGATACACCTATAAGCTCAGAAAGCTATGCGCAGGAAACTGTGCGCAGAGCCTAAAGATGGGGGGGGGTGAAAAATAGACTAAATAAAATAAAAAAAACATATAAGAACATGAACACCCAAGAACACAGAAAAACAAAAGTTGACAAAATTCAACAAAAAATACATCGAAAAGACGGCGTGAACAGGACGAAGTCAACCATGTAGAAAGTATGGTCAACGACGTTAAAACAAACCCAGAAATTCAGAAAAAATGGTTCGCCTGCTAAGGAAGTTACAAAGCACAGAAATTGACGGAAAAACATATGTAACGACCATTGATTATGAAATAAACTACATGAAAGAATAGATCAGGTAAATACGAACACAACACAACGATCGATTTCAAAAATGATCAGTGAATCAGGGAGAAATCGAAAAAGGGAGTCTTGAGACCTCCAAGAACAACAATGGCGAAAAATAAGGAGTTATAGAGAAACATACCATGTCTTTGACGGTTGGATGCCTTAATTGTCGTTCTACTTCTTTTTCATGAGAGTTTCCAGAGTTGGAGTGCGAAGAAGAGTCGGAGATGATGATTTCTGGTTGAGTTCTAGTTTTCTTAGGAGCCATTGAAATGGTTTAGAAAGAAGGAAGGTTTGAGGTTAAAGATAACGAAATAGGAAATGAGAGATGAGAGTTTAGAGCAGGGGTTAGAAGGAGAGTGAGAAAATTCAGAGGGAAGAGAGAAGTAGAGAGAGAAACGGTTTAAGTAGGGAAGGAGAAGTTAGGCGCACGATAGCTAATAAAAGTTGAGAAAATGTGCAGTGGCGCAGGATAGCAATACCACGTGTCACAAAAGGGAACGCGCGTGCGCAGGCCTATGCGCGCGTGTGCGTGAAGTTCTAAGCCGGTCACTGTCAAGTCGATTTCCTCGTAAATGGTGAGTCAGTGAAAGGACGGGCGCACGTTAGCAGGGTGACGTGGCCGAATGGGGAATGCGCGTGCGCAGTCTTTGCGCGTGCGTTTGTCAGCGAAAAGAGGCTGACGGCTGTCGCATCACCTTCCTCATTAAATGGTGAGCAGACATACGTGAGACGCGCTGTCATTAATTGCAGTCTGCATTTAAATGACAATGGGACATGCGCAAGGGTAAAAAGGTAATTTCCCAAGAAAATTCAAAAAATAAAAGCGCGGGAAAATCTGAATTACACAAGTACCCTTGTGACTCAGCGTTGACTTTTCAGTCAAGGACCTATGTGCAAAATCTAATGAATAGAACACTTACCTGTGGTCAATGATGATTTGCGCATGGATAGTCATGCGCAGCGCATTGATAGCGCAGAGATTCCATAAATCTCAGAACTGTTGTTTCATGCGCAGACAGTTGTTTGCGCAGGAGTTGCATAGGGCGCATGAAACTTAGCCTATTTTGCACACTTTATCAAGCAAATACATTAGTATCAATAAATCATATGGACAAGTTAGCTAAGATTAAGCATACCCATTTCTCCTTTCAAGAGATCACTTGTTAATTCTTGAGGAGATGATATTAGATGTTGATGAGCTTGATGATAGTGCTTGGTAGGATTGAAAAACTGCTATGGTGGACATTATCGCAGAGAGTTGGATAATTCTTATCATGAATCCCATAGTCCACAGGTTGTTGCTTCATCCATAAGATTTGGCAGCAACAGCTTTCACCGGCAATATATTCTGCTTCAGTAGTGGAGATGGACACAGCAGCTTGTCTCTTTCTTGCCCATGCTAAGTCGATTTCCAAGGAAATGACCAGTTCCACTTGTGCTCTTCCTATCAATTGTGCATGCTGCGTAGTCCGCATCTGAATAACCTACAAGTTTAAAGTCCGAATCTTTGGTGTACCAAAGTCCAAGGTTAACAGAGCTAAAAATATATCTAATATTTTTTACAGCAGTTATGTGTGCTTCAGAAGAATTTAGCGTGATAGTGCGCACATATCCAGTCAACATAATATCTTGGCCAGCTAGCAGAAGATGGAGAGTTGATCATACCTAGATATAGTCTGATCAACTTTACCTTTTAAGTCAGTTAAATTTGTTGCTTGTGGCCGTTGGAGTGTCGTATGCTTTAGCATTCAAGTCCAAACTTCTTGATTAAGTTCCTAGTGTACTTGACTTGATTTGCGAAGATGCCATCATTCAATTGCATGATTTGAATCCCGAGAAAGAATGTGAGTTCTCCCATCATGCTCATTTCAAACCAGCTTTTCATTTGCTTTTCAGAGCACTTACAAAGAGACTCATTAGTAAAACCAAATATAATATCATCGACATAAATTTGAACGAGTAAGGAGTGATCATTATACTTTGCAATAAAAGTTGTATTGATTTTACCGCACTTGAAGCCTTTTTCTAGTAGGAATTTTGATAGCGTATTGTACCATGCTTTTGGAGCTTGCTTAAGACCATACAAAGCTTTCTTGCTTTGATTCTTTGATTCTTCCATTCCCATCCATCTTGTTTCCGAACACCCATTGAAGTGCTAAATAATGGTTGAGCTTTTCTTGCACTTCTTGCATAGCATCAATTCATCTTAGAATATGGAGCACTCTATCAATCTTCTTTGATCCGACATGAGAGATAAACGAATGCTACACCGCAAGTTTGATGCTCTCAATGTGCGAATCCCTATATTGTGATGATAGGAATACGAAGATCAATGGGTATTTTATTTACTTCAACATCATGCGCAGAATGAGGTGTTTGCGCATCAGGAGTTGCAACTTCAGGCGCAGCATTTATAGTATGCGCATAAGATGGACTGATTCTGAATCTGCTTGATCTATGTCCTGCGCAGGAATAGAATTACTGCGCACCTGTCTAAAAAGCTCAGCAGAGTCATCAGAATCATTGGGAGCCAAATGTGACTCAAGGAGAGAATGCTTATCAAAAAGTAGCATGTACAAATACTAAAATGACTAGAGATTTATCTTATTAAGACCATGAAAAGCTTATAGAATGATTGGCATATCCAACGATAATACCTTCATCTGCTTTGGCGTCGAATTTACCTCTATAGCGTTTGCAGCCAAAGAACTTGAAGAAAGCAATGTTGGGCGCTTTCTCTTTCTCCATAGATCGTATGGAGTAGATGTAGGCTTTGTTGATGAGGGATCTATTCCTGAGTAAAACATGCACCGATGACAGGTTTTTTTCCCAGAAATACATATAGAAGTACTGCTTCTATTATCATTGTTTATCCATCCTCAATCAACGAGAGATTCTTTCCACAACACCATTTTGTTGCAGAACTCTAGCAACAGAGAAATTGTGAAGAATACCATGGTCATAGCAGTATTGCGCAACACCGTTATTTTTGAATTCAGTTCCATTGTCTGATCTAACACTAACGATGTCGTCTTCCTTTTGAGTTTGGAGCCTTCGAAAGAGAGCAGTCAATATATCATAGCAGTCATCTTTGGATATCATCATTTCGACCCATGTGTATCTTGAGTAGTCATCCACCACGACTAAGGTATATTTGTTTCCTCCAATGCTTGCGGTGGTGACCGGTCCAAACAAATCCATGTGAAGCAGTTGTAAACATTTGGAAGTTGAGGAAGCAATCTTGCTGGAGAAGGACTGCTTAGGTTGCTTACTAAGCTGGCATGGTGCTTATACCATTGCTAGCTGCTTTCACTTAAGCTTATTGCTACAAAACAAGGATTAGTAATAGAAATTATAGCGGTAAGATCAATTAGATTAGAAAATTGGTCTTACGAGTCCTTGTGAGCAAAGTTAGTCCAGAAACGCCATTTTTGAAGTAACATAGCGTTGAAGAGATATGGCATTCCAGAACTTTATCTCATAATTTTGATATGGAGAGCAGGTTGCTTGAGACATAATCTTTTATGATTAGTCCAAATCCAATTATGTGCCCTTTGTTGTTGTCACCATATATTACTGAGTGATCTCTTCCTTCGTGCGCACCTTTAAGAGTGTTGACATCTCTAGTAGTGTCTAGAATCCACTGTCGATATCAACTGAGCTTGAGAGAGCGTAGTGAAGTAGATCTTTCCTGCTTGTTGAAACATTAACTTGCGCTCTACAGCAGGGTTATCTTTTAAGATCAGCACACTTTGAGAGATTCCTTGCGCGGCTGCGGAGTTGGTGATGATGCAGCTTCTGTCAAGTTGGCTCTGGCAGATAGGTGCTTGTCATTCTTTGATGCTTTGTTGTCTTCAGTGTCAAGTCTCCGAGTCTTTAGCTCCTTTTCTGCGCAGTTTTCCTCAGCAACCATTCTGCACTGCTTTGATGCTTTGTGCGCAGGGTTGCTTTGTAACGACCCCAAAACTCGTTCCTATTTATTTTATATTTTTGAGAATTTTAATTTGAACTTATGTGTGCATTTTATGTGTTGCATCACATTTTATGATTTGCTTATATTATTTGCTTAATTGTGTTATTTATTTTGTTAGTAGTAATAATGGTTAAATGAGTTAAATGATTAAGTTGAAATTGTGATTTTGTCTAGCTTTGACACCTTATACAAAAACGACCATAACTTATTGTAGAAAATTCAAAATTTAAATCCGAAAAGTCCTGAGTAAACTAGTTATCTTGGGCTTTATGAAACATATTTTATTTGCAATATTTGATCAAATAAAACGTATTAGACAACCTGTTTAAGCCAACTAAAATTTAACAAATTATAGTTAAACCATTGCATTTTGTTTGACCATTCAATAATGATTGACCATCTCATTTAGTGACTCTAAGCTCTTTGACCGTGTAAATGGGCTGTAGAAGGCATCTTGGGTTTTCAAATATAATATACATACTATTATTTTATTCCTACAATATAATGCATTGTTAGTATAGCATTGTTGCTTAATATGTTGACACGTCACTAACTAGCCCCTTGTCTGGCAAACTTAAACCGACTCACTCCATATTTGGACATATAACAAAATTAAGCACAATCACTTTTCAAGAACAAAATACAAAACTTAGAAAAGAAAAGGCTATGGAGTACGAGTGATTCGTTAAACAAAAATTCTCAAGAAAATCTTTTCTGACTTCAATTTCAAGTACTGACTGTGAAGAAGTATGGAGCTTGCCACTACTAATTTTTAAAGTATAATCGGTATAATTTTGTCAATTAGGTAAGTTACTATTTCCCCCTTTTAATTATAGTTTTGTGCATAAATGCTATAAATGATACTTTTATTGTCAAATATGAAATTGTGAATATTAATTGTGATGTTGTTATTTTGTTAATATGTAATTGCATATACATATTACTTAGTTAAATGGACCTAAATAATTAGAATTGTTGCTTGTAATAATAATTTTGGGGACAAAGGGAGTATAAGTATACTCCTACTCGTGAGACGGTAAAATAGTAACTTGATTTAAATATTATTAGAAAAATTGTATCATTATTTGTGGTACGGGGAAATGAATGGAAGTATCCCTAAACGGGTTTAATAGTATATTATAAAATTGTACTTATACTTGTGAGACGGTGAAATGAAAGGAGTGCAAATTTTGGTACATTTGGAGGTTTGGGCGGTTGCACACTTTTTGTGGGAGATCGCACACTCTTTCTGGAGCAATTTGGCCTTAATTGAGTGTCTTGGGCGGCATCACACTATTTTTGGGCGATCGCACACTTTTCCCAGAAAATGGTTTAACCTTCCGGAGGCCATAACTTCTTCATACGGACTCCGATTTAGTCGTGTAAACTATCGTTTCGAAGCTCTTCTTGTGTACTACGTGATGAGGTGGTTTATTCAGTTGGGTTCTAAATATTATATTACAGAAATCCAGTAGGTGTTTAATAACAAAAAAAGTATTAATGGTCCGTTGTTGTAGAGTTGGTCCTTTGTGATCGAGTTTGGAATAATGTAACCGTTTAGGTTCATTTTAAGTGTGGTACATCTTTATGATGCTTTCGTAGTATTTCTTACTTTGGAATCCCTTGTGTGAGAAATGGGTTCGACATACTTGGTTGTTGAGGATCGTGTTCAAGTGTGTGCAAGATTGTTGTTTGACTTAATGTCATTAATAAAGGATTGTGTTGTGACCTAATGTCAATGTTGTGAACTCTTTTATAAGTAACGTGGTTGCATCTTTTGATGTGTTTGGCTTGGTTCCTTATTTTAGAATCATTGCCCCGGTTGTTGTTGTTTTAGCAAGTATTTATTACTGTGCTCTTTGTTGAAAGTCCAGCTGGTTTTGTGTGTTATCGAGTGGAGGTGGAAAGAATTATAGTGGCACACTAGCCAAGTTCACTATAAGGCTTTTCCACTGGACCTATTTCCCCAGGTTTGGGTGTTATCGAGTGGAGGTGGAAAGCATTAAGGCTTTTCCACTGGACCTATTTCCCCAGTCCAGATTGGCCTTGGATGGGATGAACTCGCTCCCTCGCGTGAGCATTTAGGGGTATGACTTTGTGTCATTTTCTCCCGCTATTGTTGTTGTTGTGATTGTTTGGTTCCGGAACCGGCTTCAGCCATTGTGCTGCTTTGTTGATACCTCTCAGATGGTTATGTTTGATTCGAGAACTTTGGTTATTATGGTTATGATTTGGTTTTCGGGATCCCGGCTTCAGCTATTTATGCTACTCAACTGGTTTTCTCAACTGGTTTTCTCAGATGGTATTCTCAGATGGTTATGTTATTTCGGTAAACCTTGGCTTGGTATTCTCGTAGGAGTGTTTACTCCTACACTATGTGTTGTATGATGAGTTGGTCGTTATTTCCAACCGGTATGGGACGGTTGGCGATAGGGAGCCTCTCATGTTATGTGCTATATGCTATATGATTATGTGTTGATATTGTCTCTTTATTATTATCATATCAGCATGTAACGTAGTTGCATTTTAGTAACTTACTGAGATTTATTCTCACCCTTTATTTGTTTACTGTTTAGGACACTTGGCACGGGAGGACGTTGGAGTGGTAAGAGTTGGGACTTGTTTTGTTAAGGTTGCATTATGTAAATGTGAAACCTTCTGGGTAGAGTAACCGTACTTTCTGTTGTCTCACACCTATTTTGGATCATGTTGGTGTATGTACATTTGTTTAAAAGTTTGTAAGACTTCGGGCTAAGTACTTTCGTTTGTGAAAGTGGTTTGAAAAGTTGGTTTGAAAGTCAGTGGAAGTCTTTGAACTTCAGGTGTTGATTTTGTTAAGTTTTATGAAAGTATATTTCGAAAAATTTTCAAAAGGTGTTTTATAACGTCTTCCACTCGTGTCCCGAGCGTGGGGCCAAGTAGGACCACGGGTCTGGGGCGCGACAGCTGGTATCAGAGCTAGGTTGTAGATGGTCTAGAATGACTTAGTGACCTAGGAGGGTAGTTGGGTAGAGAGTGAGTAACGTTGAGTGTTTTATGCAGGTAATCACTGAAGATGGTTGGAACAGAGGGTGATCAGTCAGGGCCTTCAGGGTCGGGTAATGCTAGAGAAGAGATTCGAACAATGTTCTAAGGTATAATTTATGTGTCTAGTTTGAGAGCACATACACTTATAGACCCTGGCTCTTCGCATTCTTATGTGTCTGTGCATTTTGCTTTTCGATTACATGTGTCTCCCGAGTCTCTACCTTAGGTGTTAGAGGTGTCTATCCTAAGGGGGAGTGTTTGGTGATTGATAGAGTGTTGCGCACTTGTGATGTGCAAATTTGTGAGCATGTTTTACTTGCTGGTTTAGCTATATTGCTATAGCAAGATTTTGATAGTGTTGTGGTGGAGTCTTATATGCTAGTGTGCTTTAGTTAAGCATGGTAGATATATGTGTTTGGCATTCATGCTATTTATGCATTAAAGTTTAAATTTTTTTTTAGCACAAGGTTGTGTCTGGTATTTGGTTTAGGGGGTTAGCAGCAGAGTGTTTGCATCTAAAATTGAGAATGTACCCTTTCTTTGAGAAATCTCAGATGGATTTTCTATTGAGTAGTATATGTTACTTGATGAGAAGATTGGGTTATCTTGAGTTGTTATGGTGCAGTGTTGCAGTGTTGATATCTAGTCCAATATGCTTATAACATCGGTTGAGTTACAGGAATAGAAGCTTTAGCTTGAGATATTTCTTGACAATGGATTCATTTTGTTTAATGTATCTACGTGAGAGGCAACAGTTGTGAAATCAAGGCATTATGTCTTCTTGTTAGAGGATATATTATTTTGAGGGAGTTCCAACTCAGGCATAGCTTTTGATCCTTCAATGGAGGCAACAGTAATTGGAAAAATCCTACTTCAGTAGCAGCGGTATGTAACTTGTTGAGATTGGTATATGGTTAAAGAATCATTGATGGATTTCTAAGGTAGCTACACTGTTAACTATATGACACAGAAATATACACTTTCTCGATGGATTGGTAAGAATGGAACGAGTTTTAATTGTTGAAATGAGAGTTGATGACAACTTCAGTATTGATATTGCTTAATGGATTTGATTGGTGTTACAGTTATCTAGAGGATATGATCAGTGTTACTATTTTCTAGTGGATATATCGAGTTTTATCATTATATTGGATCTAATCAATTCATTGTTTTTGGAGATTCCTCAAGGAGTAATTGAGATATTCATTCATTCAGAATGGTATGGTAGTTATGTATGTTTCGAGAAGATTGATTCATTATGAACCAAAATTATCCTAACCATAACTTGAGATTGATTGCGATTATACATCCATTACATTAGTGAATGACTTTGATGGTGCTATATTTGAAGTGTTTACCAACCATGAGAGTTGAAGTATTGGTTTTTTTAAAGAGAGTTACTCATGAGATAATGCAGGTAGAGTACCATGTTATATCATCCGGGAAAGGCAAGTGTAGTAGAGGAATTGACATATTGGAGTCCTTATGAGTTGAGATATGGCGTGATTTTGAGATTGTGAAAGCTTTAAGTTTCTACTCTATTAAATGATTTCAACTATAGAAAATTACTAGTGGAATGAATGATGATAGACAACACGACTTTGTTCGTTGCTAGTGATGGAACTTTAACTTTTGTAGCAGAGTATGTAGTCGATGCTTAGTGGAACCAACATGCATAACGGAATTCAACTACAGGTACTTGAAGACTTACATTTGATTTGTTTGACACGAGAAATTCTAAGCATTCAACTAAGTCCTTGAGTTGCGAATAATCTGGAAGTAAAATATCAGTGATCAGTTGGCTTGTCACAAACCTTTGAGATTTCTGAGTGGATATGAATCTATTGCGAAAAGTTTCATTGAAGGATTTACACTGAATAGATGAGATCAATGATGTTGATTAATAGCGGATTGATTACCAAGTTTTCTCACCTTATCTATTTTGAGAGTATAAATGTTAATTCCAGTTGTTACTTATTTGTTCAAAAGATAGTTCGATTTCATGGGATGTGTACGAGCATGGTATTAGATATGGGTTCCTTATTTACATCTTGATTTTGGGCAAGCATTTCAGAAGGCCTTAGGTTCAGGATTGAGATTTAGCTTGGCTTTTCATCTGCAGACAGATGGACAGTTAGAAAGAACATTTCAGATTCTTGAGGACATGTTGAGGACTTGTTCAGTTAATTCTTAAGATTTGTGGGATATACCTTTACTTTTCGTGGAGTTTGCTTAATATATCAGTTCTTTTGAGATATGGGGAAGAATTAGAGATCGGGCTGGTATTCCTTCTCTTGACAAGGTTTATAATGTGTTCCATATATCGATGCTACGCAAACCTGTTTATGATTTTTCTTATGTATGTTTAAAGTTTTAGAGGATATTGAACCAAGTATGTCCTATGCGGAGCATCCAGTTCAGTTCAGGTGATTGACTCTAAAGTTCAAGAATTGAGAACTAAAAGTATTCCTCTTGTTAGAGTTGTGTGGGGGAACCATAATGTGAAAGAATTTACTTGAAAGCTTCGGGGTTGGAATGAAAAGAAAGTATCCTTGATTGTTTGAGGGTCGAGGTAAGTGAATCCTAAAATTCGGGACGAATTTTCTTTAAGGGGGAGTGATTGTAACGACCCCAAAACTCGTTCCTATTTATTTTATATTTTTGAGAATTTTAATTTGAACTTATGTGTGCATTTTATGTGTTGCATCACATTTTATGATTTGCTTATATTATTTGCTTAATTGTGTTATTTATTTTGTTAGTAGTAATAATGGTTAAAGGAGTTAAATGATTAAGTTGAAATTGTGATTTTTGTCTAGCTTTGACACCTTATACAAAAACGACCATAACTTATTGTAGAAAATTCAAAATTTAAATCCGAAAAGTCCTGAGTAAACTAGTTATCTTGGGCTTTATGAAACATATTTTATTTGCAATATTTGATCAAATAAAACGTATTAGACAACCTGTTTAAGCCAACTAAATTTAACAAATTATAGTTAAACCGTTGCATTTTGTTTGACCATTCAATAATGATTGACCATCTCATTTAGTGACTCTAAGCTCTTTGACCGTGTAAATGGGCTGTAGAAGGCATCTTGGGTTTTCAAATATAATATACATACTATTATTTTATTCCTACAATATAATGCATTGTTAGTATAGCATTGTTGCTTAATATGTTGACACGTCACTAACTAGCCCCTTGTCTGGCAAACTTAAACCGACTCACTCCATATTTGGACATATAACAAAATTAAGCACAATCACTTTTCAAGAACAGAATACAAAACTTAGAAAAGAAAAGGCTATGGAGTACGAGTGATTCGTTAAACAAAAATTCTCAAGAAAATCTTTTCTGACTTCAATTTCAAGTACTGACTGTGAAGAAGTATGGAGCTTGCCACTACTAATTTTTAAAGTATAATCGGTATAATTTTGTCAATTAGGTAAGTTACTATTTCCCCTTTTAATTATAGTTTTGTGCATAAATGCTATAAATGATACTTTTATTGTCAAATATGAAATTGTGAATATTAATTGTGATGTTGTTATTTTGTTAATATGTAATTGCATATACATATTACTTAGTTAAATGGACCTAAATAATTAGAATTGTTGCTTGTAATAATAATTTTGGGGACAAAGGGAGTATAAGTATACTCCTACTCGTGAGACGGTAAAATAGTAACTTGATTTAAATATTATTAGAAAAATTGTATCATTATTTGTGGTACGGGGAAATGAATGGAAGTATCCCTAAACGGGTTTAATAGTATATTATAAAATTGTACTTATACTTGTGAGACGGTGAAATAAAAGGAGTGCAAATTTTGGTACATTTGGAGGTTTGGGCGGTTGCACACTTTTTGTGGGAGATCGCACACTCTTTCTGGAGCAATTTGGCCTTAATTGAGTGTCTTGGGCGGCATCACACTATTTTTGGGCGATCGCACACTTTTCCCAGAAAATGGTTTAACCTTCCGGAGGCCATAACTTCTTCATACGGACTCCGATTTAGTCGTGTAAACTATAGTTTCGAAGCTCTTCTTGTGTACTACGTGATGAGGTGGTTTATTCAGTTGGGTTCTAAATATTATATTACGGAAATCCAGTAGGTGTTTAATAACAAAAAGAGTATTAATGGTCCGTTGTTGTAGAGTTGGTCCTTTGTGATCGAGTTTGGAATAATGTAACCGTTTAGGTTCATTTTAAGTGTGGTACATCTTTATGATGCTTTCGTAGTATTTCATACTTTGGAATCCCTTGTGTGAGAAATGGGTTCGACATACTTGGTTGTTGAGGATCGTGTTCAAGTGTGTGCAAGATTGTTGTTTGACTTAATGTCATTAATAAAGGATTGTGTTGTGACCTAATGTCAATGTTGTGAACTCTTTTATAAGTAACGTGGTTGCATCTTTTGATGTGTTTGGCTTGGTTCCTTATTTTAGAATCATTGCCCCGGTTGTTGTTGTTTTAGCAAGTATTTATTACTGTGCTCTTTGTTGAAAGTCCAGCTGGTTTTGTGTGTTATCGAGTGGAGGTGGAAAGAATTATAGTGGCACACTAGCCAAGTTCACTATAAGGCTTTTCCACTGGACCTATTTCCCCAGGTTTGGGTGTTATCGAGTGGAGGTGGAAAGCATTAAGGCTTTTCCACTGGACCTATTTCCCCAGTCCAGATTGGCCTTGGATGGGATGAACTCGCTCCCTCGCGTGAGCATTTAGGGGTATGACTTTGTGTCATTTTCTCCCGCTATTGTTGTTGTTGTGATTGTTTGGTTCCGGAACCGGCTTCAGCCATTGTGCTGCTTTGTTGATACCTCTCAGATGGTTATGTTTGATTCGAGAACTTTGGTTATTATGGTTATGATTTGGTTTTTGGGATCCCGGCTTCAGCTATTTATGCTACTCAACTGGTTTTCTCAACTGGTTTTCTCAGATGGTATTCTCAGATGGTTATGTTATTTCGGTAAACCTTGGCTTGGTATTCTCGTAGGAGTGTTTACTCCTACACTATGTGTTGTATGATGAGTTGGTCGTTATTTCCAACCGGTATGGGACGGTTGGCGATAGGGAGCCTCTCATGTTATGTGCTATATGCTATATGATTATGTGTTGATATTGTCTCTTTATTATTATCATATCAGCATGTAACGTAGTTGCATTTTAGTAACTTACTGAGATTTATTCTCACCCTTTATTTGTTTACTGTTTAGGACACTTGGCACGGGAGGACGTTGGAGTGGTAAGAGTTGGGACTTGTTTTGTTAAGGTTGCATTATGTAAATGTGAAACCTTCTGGGTAGAGTAACCGTACTTTCTGTTGTCTCACACCTATTTTGGATCATGTTGGTGTATGTACATTTGTTTAAAAGTTTGTAAGCCTTCGGGCTAAGTACTTTCGTTTGTGAAAGTGGTTTGAAAAGTTGGTTTGAAAGTCAGTGGAAGTCTTTGAACTTCAGGTGTTGATTTTGTTAAGTTTTATGAAAGTATATTTTGAAAAATTTTCAAAAGGTGTTTTATAACGTCTTCCACTCGTGTCCCGAGCGTGGGGCCAAGTAGGACCACGGGTCTGGGGCGCGACATGCTTTTCCTTGTACTCAAGTTTTGAAGGAGGCATTGAAGCGTAATGTCCTGGATTTCTGCAGTAAACCAAGTCATCTTTCTTTGAGTCTTTATGAGAGAGAGTGAGGATCTTTGCTTGAGGATCCACCAGGTTTGGAGAACTTTCTAAATTTGATCTGAGGTTTGAGCAGGCGCAAGAATAAGTGAAAAGTTAGCCATTGCCCTAGATTTGAATCCATATTGAATCGGCACCCAAGCTGTTAAGCTTGAAAAATAGAAACATGTTTTATGAAGGTGTTCGCTCTGATACCACTTGTTGGTCCCTAAAGGGGCAACAAGGGTGTGAAAATCGCTAGAGGGGGGGGGTGAATAGCGTTTTAAAATTCTTTTCAAACCCTTTTGCAATTCAATGGCAGATGCGTACAACTCTTATTTTGGCTAAGTATAGCATGCAGCAAGAGTGTGAAATGCACAGAGGAAAATTTAAGGCAGCTCTGCGCAGGGTATACTGCGCAGAGATAAAAATGCACGCGCTAAGTATGAGGCTAAAGAGTGGCGCAAAATGGGATTCTAAGGCAAATGAGCAATAACAATTATAGCATCAAAGAGTGGCAATCTGAAAGATCAAACAAAGAAGTTCATAAAAGGTTAAGCAGGGAATATGCAATAAGTAATGAACATGGTATTTGGAGAGGTTCGATCGATGAAAGATCTACATCCTCTACCAAGATGGTTAGTCTTGGATTTCTAATGGAGATCTTATTATATGAGAGAGTATTACAAATTACAACATTTGAGCTCAATACTAACTCAAGATCTATTATCTATGAAGAACAAATCCTAGACTAAACCGGTGTATCTCAAGAAGTTAGATCAAAATGATCAACGCTTCAAGAGGTGTGTGTGTGACAGAAATTCTGGGCTGTATAAATATGAAAGATGAAGAGAACCAAGAATTCTGGTGATATAGGCTTTGTGATATGAGCAGGAGTTTTGAAGATTTGAAGATCTTGAAGGCTGTTCTAAAGAATCTGGAAAAACTAAGCAGCAGACTTCTGATCTTCATGGATTCTCAGTGAAGCATGAAACTCGAGCTCTGAAGCATAATGGCCAACAAGAGGAGCTTGATCAAAGATGATGATCAAGGGCCGATGAAAAGGGCTAAATCCGAAGGCAGCTTCAAAAGGCAGTTTGGAAATGAAGATGAGCAAGGTATTTATAGCTGAGAGCTTGAATATAGCCGTTGGAGCTCTGAGCAAGGACAATGAGCTGGCACAAGGTGATTAGCGCGCAGCTGTCCTTTATAGCCGTTGGGGCTCTGATAAAAGATGATGACCTGGCACAATATGATTGGTGCGCAGGTGATTTAGAGCCGTTGGAGACTGAGCATGAAGACCAAATTCAAAAGCTTCTTCTAGAAGGTTGACAGCTGTCTTCACTTGAGATATTATGTTTGAGCTCAACTCCACCGTTGGCTATGTTGAGTATGCATGATTTGTCGTTTGTGCACACCTCAGCTTTTTAATAAGCGTGCATCTTCTAAGCGTTTTCCAAACTTTCTAGAATGTGAGATCAGGAGATGAGGAACTTTGACCAAGGTTGAGTCCGCGCACAAAAGGCATGCGCATTGCCTGCGCGCATGGATTCAGCGCATGAGCAGCATGCGCACCATGCTTGGTCACAAAAGTATCTCCTTGGAGTTTAGGAAATAAGATCTTAAAAACTGAGCAGGGTCAAGGGCTGCGCAATATATCTATGCGCAGTGGCGACCTGCGCAGAGAACATCCTGCGCAGTGAAACGAATCCTGCTTAGGAAATCTTCCATCTTTAAAGCTTCAAGTCCAATAATCTAAGCCTATACTATAAAAAGGACTTAGCTAAAGATTGAAGTTATAAACTTCTTTACATGAGGTCCTAAAGTCCAAAAAAATATTCATAGGTGATAGTATCAATCAATTCTAACAAATATAGGAGGGTTAAGTGATAAGCATACCCAACAAAAGTGATGATGATGAAATTGCAAATCTCTGCCTCATGGGATTTGAAGAAAAGTTTGAAATTGACGATAGCCTTCCACCGCCAAATCAACAAATGAAGTCAGTTTCACCAAGAACTCCCGAGGCTAGATCAAGCAAAGCTCCTACAACACCAAACTGCTTTCCTGAGGTTCAAGCAGATCAAAGCCATGATGACCAGGTACTTGAACGTGCTAATATTATATGTCAACAACACACTGTGCTTAAAAAGGCATATAAATTAATGGCTGCGGAACTTAAAGATTCCCAAAGAGAATGCAAGTTCCACAAGGAGGAAATTGAAAGCCTCAAGCTCTAAATTGCTGGGATATCTTCTATTGTGGAAGAAAACCGCTATCTGAAGGATAGAGCCGAGGCACTTTTAACCCAAATCCATGATCTTACCGCATAAAGGGATGACCTTCAAAAAGTGACCGATGTGTGGACTAAGTCTGGTGTCACTGTGGAACAAATCCTAAATTCACAAATTCCTACTTCGGATAAAAGTGGATTGTGGTTCAAAACCAGTGATGGGTGCAAGTGTCCTTGTCTATGTGCTGAACGTGGTGTGTTACCCCCAAACAAACCAATGAAACCTCCAAGGTGAATCATGCTGGTAAAAAGGGTCTAAGCAAGAAATTAAGAAGCAAAATTATTTCTTTGAGTATCCTAAAAAACAGACTGGGAGAGATTAAAAGTGGAAAGAAAAATCCACATCGGCTGAGGCAACCAAAGGAGTATTTAGTGATGAAACCTATCCTAGTCGATTTAAGGAAATTCCTATCATTTTTCCTAAAGCCGCACCTAAGAGAAAGGTTGAGCTCAAGAAAGTAGTCTTTGTTAAAGCCAAAACCGCTAACCCAGTAAAACATGAGAAACCGAAGATTAGTAAAGGGTTTGTAAAACCGCAATCACGACCTGGATTTATTCATTGTGCTATTTGTGCCGATTATGGTCTTGGTGTTGGTCATTGTCTTTTAAGGTTCACACCTAATGCCAAGGGACGTAAAAATCCTAAGGTCAAACAGGTGTGGGTCCCAAAAAGCTGCGACCCAAGGAATAAGGGGGACCAAAATCTTTCATGTTTTATTTTTCAGATTTTATGCTTTATGGCTGGTAATACAAAGAAGAAGAAGGATCATTGGTACTTAGACAGTGGATGCTCACGACACATGACCGGAGATAATGAACTTTTTTGTGATACCATCAGTATGAAAGGCCCCCAGTAGTGTTTGGTAACAACAAGAAAGGAGAAATAGTATGATATGGAGCAATCAAACGAGGAAAGGTGACTATTGAAAATTTGTCACTAATAGATGGACTCAAGCACAACCTTCTCTCCATATCTCAGTTTTGTGACAAAGAAATGAACTGCAACTTCACTTCAACGAACTGTTTCATTAAGGATGCAACTTCCGGAGTTACACTACTGACTGGCAACAGAACAGGTGATGTATATATGATAGATTTGAGTAATATTGTTTCTATTGCTGACCTCTGTTTTGTAGCAAAAAAATGTAAGTGAAAGCAGCTGGTTATGGCATAAGCGGCTCAGCCACTTGAACTTCAAGTATCTAGCAAAACTGCAAAGGGACGGTCTCGTCAAAGGACTACCCAAATTGGCTGACCATCATGATAAGAAATGTAAAGCATGCCAGCTTGGTAAGCAGTCCAAGCAGTCATTCCCCATTAAAACCGCGCCTTCAACGAACCACTGCTTACAACTGCTTCACATGGATCTATTTGGACCTATCCCAACCGCATGTATAGGAGGAAACCACTATACCTTAGTGGTTGTTGATGACTTTTCAAGATATACATGGGTGGAAATAATGGCCTCCAAAGATGATACTTATGGCATCGTAACCGCTCTCTTTAGACAGCTCCAAACTCAGAAATTGGATGACATTGTTGCTGTGCGTTCATATAATGGAACCGAGTTTACAAACAATGGTGTTGCCCAATATTGTGATGATCATGGAATTGATCACAACTTTTCTGCCGCTGGGGTCCCACAACAAAATGGAGTAGTGGAAAGAAAGAATAGGACTTTGATTGAAGCCAGGAAAACTATGATTGCAGAAGCCAATCTTCCCAAGTACTTCTGGGCCGAAACAGTTAATACAGCTTGTTTCACCCAGAACCGCTCCCTCATCATCAAAGTCCACAACAAAACTCTGTATGAATTGTGGAGAGGCAGATCACCCAACATTGCCTTCTTCAAGATATTTGCATGCAAGTGTTACATCTTGTACAATGGCAGAGATCATCGAGGTAAATTTGATGCTAAGGCCGATGAAGGTATTTTTGTTAGTTATTCTAAACACTCTAAAGTTTTTCGTTGTTTCAATAAGACATCATTAAAAATTGTAGAGTCTCTCCATGATACATTTGATGAACATGATCTTCTTGAGCCACATATGGCTCCAAATGTTGCTGATGATGTAGTGGTTTTGAGACAGGTATATCTTACCCTAATCATACAGCCGCAGATGACCAACCTACTCAAACCGCTCCATCTGGTTCTCCAGTCGCACCCAATCAAACTGCAGGTGGTGTTGCTGCAGAACCGCCATCACTGATCTCATTCAAACCGTTGATCCAGTTCCAATCATCACCTTCAATGAAGATTTCAACGATTATCAAGAAGAGCCCCCTCTAGAAAATCTTCAAGAAATAGTGGTTCATGAAGACCTCTCTTCAGAAATTAATGAGCATAGATACCATCCAACTACTAATGTTATCGGTCTTATCAGTTCTGGTGTTCAAACAAGAGGAAGCTTAACTCATAGAGATAACTTTCACAACCGCACTGTTATCTCAGATGGAATCGAAGAAGGTTGATTAACATCTAAGTGATCCTAGTTGGGTAACTGCAATGCAAGAAGAGCTTAATCAGTTTGAAAGATGCAGTGTTTGGGCTTGAAACCGCAAAACCAGTTGATACCCCAATGATAAAGGCCTTCAGTTTGGATCGAGATGAATAATGTAAGAAAGTGAATCAGATACTCTACCGAGGTATGATTGGCTCTCTTCTTTACTTAACTGCAAGTAGGCCAGATATCATGTTTAGTGTGTGTGTTTGTGCTAGATTTCAAGCCTGACCCTAGAGAATCTCATCTTATAGCTGTTAAACGTATTATTAGATATTTATGTAGCTCTGTTAACCTTGGACTTTGGTATTCCAAAGAATCTTCATTTGATTTATTAGGTTATTCAGATGCTGACTTTGCAGCTTGTAAGATTGATAGAAAGAGCACTAGTGGTACTTGTCAGTTCCTTGGAACTCGGCTTGTGTCATGGACCAGCAAGAAACAAGCTTCGGTTTCAGTCTCAACCGTTGAAGCTGAATTCATTGCGGCTGGAAGCTATTGCTCTCAAATTCTCTGGATGAAACATCAGTTGGAAGACTATGAAGTATTTGAAAAGAACTGCCCTATCTACTGTGACAGTACTGCAGCAATATCTATCTCCAACAATCCAGTTCAGCACTCAAAAACCAAGCACATTAACATAAGTTATCATTTCCTCAAAGATCATGTTGAAAAGAAGAACATTTTTCTAGCAAAGGTGGGAACCGATGATCAAATTGAAGACATCCTCACCAAACCGCTTGAAAATTCCAGGTTCTTTCATTTACGAGGAGAAATGGGTATGCTGGAACTAACTTAAAATATATCATGTCCTTTTATTTCTTGTTTCTAATAATTTTGTTAAGTATTTTGGCTCTACTTACAAAATGCAAAAATAGTTTGCGGTTCAATCAATATTGGAACCTCATCAATAAAGGTTTGGTAGAATATACCAGTCAAACCGCAGAGTCAAGAAGAATGACAACGGTTTTATCCAAACCGTATTGTGAAAGACAGTACATCGGTTTGATCAAGTCAAACCGCAGACAAAATTAAGAGATATCGGTTTCATCAAAACGAATAGAGAAGAAAGGTATGTCGGTTTGATCAACAAACCGCTCAGGTATGTATAATTGCAGTTTAGTCCCTACTTTATGTCTTTTCATTTTTAATGACCTTTTTGCAATTATTTCTGCCGCATTAAATGCGATAGACAGGTACGCTGACGGTTTGCCTTCTTCAGCCATGGCTGCTCCACTACCCGATAGGGATGGCCAAACCGGCCCGGAACCGGACCGGAAAAGCCCGAAACCGGAGCAAACCGGGGAGTAAACCGGAACCGCAAGTCATCCGGGCAGGTTACGGTTCACATAAATGGCGAACCGGACCGGAACAGGAACCGAACCGAAAATCACTTGTTTTTTCAATAATTTTAAAGGGGGGACTGGAACCGTACCGGAATCGGTACTGTGCCAACCGGAACCGGGGTAATCACGGGCCGGTTCAGGGTCACATATATGCCGAACCAGAACCGGGGGTTCCGAACCGGAACCGGGCCCGGAACCGGTTTTGGCCATCCATACTACCAGAGGTGGTTAATTGAGTATAAAAGATAATTTCTTTTTCATTTTAACTTTTTATTTTCTTCCTCATTTGGCATAACCACTTTCTCTCTCTTCTGCACTCCGTACTCTCTCTCTCTCTCTCTGTTCTATCTCTCTAAAAATTTTCTATATACTTAAACGAATTCTAAAATAGCACCAAAGAAATCAGTTGATCTCGCTTCTGCTTCTACATCTTCTAAACCATAAGCCTGATATGGTATGATTTCTTGAACCCAAACTCAGTATTTATTTCTTGTCCGCCATTGTTGAAGCATTAAAAGCTTGTTCATATTCTTTGATTATTTCTCGCTTTTGCCTTGACATTTTGGTTGGATAATGCTTTTAATTGCTTCTATATACTGAATGTATGTTTTATTTTGTGATTTGTGTTCAATTTTTTAACAAAATCGATTTTTGGATTTTTCGGTGTTCTTCTTTATTTTTGCAGATTCTGGGTTCTTGTTATGTTATTTGCATTCGTTCATTTAGAATATTGTTAGAATCTGCCCTTTGTGATCATTTTGGTATAATTCTTTCATGTTTTGGTTAAGTTTTTGTTTTGCATGTTTATACTCTGTTCTTCATGTTCTTCGTGCATTCAAACTCTTTTTCAAAAACCTTCTTTTATCCGTTTTTCAGTCATGGGTTTATTTATTCATGTTTTTACATGTTTACCTTTTTTCTTTTTGTTTGTGCTGCATGGTTACATTGTTAGGATTCCATTGTTATGGTTTTGTGAGCATCACTCAAACCGCACAGTTTACTTGATGTTTCAAATCGTAGTGTTTCTAATTATTTCTATCTTTGATTTTTTTTTTCAGGATTCATCTAACTTTGTACCAGGCTCTAGAATCATTGAAGCTGATTTCAAAAGGGATGCGGTTGGAAGGAAGCTACTGCAACTGCTAGAAACCTCCAAGCTCCTACCGCTATTTTTTATGGATGAACCTCAGTTTGTCCCCATCATCTGTGCTGAATTCTTTGAGAATGGGATTGCAACCAATGCTGCTATGTTGAATGCAAGAGGTGAAGAGATAAGAGATTTTGAGACTGGGGAGATTAAATTTGAAGATGCTATCAAGTCTACAATCTGTGGAAAGTCTATGACTCTAACCGCATCAAAAATTGGTGTGCTAGCTGGACTTGAGTTTTCTGGGGTTTTGAGCATTAAACCGGAGCTCTTGAATAGCACTACCATGGAGTTGATTAGAGTAAGTTCTTTCTCCACCAAAAATTCCTCCAAGAAGGATTTTGGAGAGGTGATGGCACTGCTATGTGACCTAGTTGATTCAGCTGTCATGTGTAAGAACGAGAACTACAACAACTTTACTTTTGAACATTATTGCTACTGTGTGGCCATCTATAAGGGGAAGAAACTGCACTAGCCCAAGATTGTAATGAAAGAGATGATCAATGCACTGAACCACCATGCAGCTGACAAAGCCGCTGGCAAGTCAAAAATTAGGACTCACTGCAGATTGCTAACTAGGTTCCTTCATCAAGAACAGGAAATTTTCAAGTTCTCTTCAGCTAACAAGGACTAACTGGATGGATCCTGCTGAGAAAAATATTTTTGGATTATAAAAGTTTGATGCCTTCAGGACTAAGTTTGGATGGAGATTTGCCCAAACTGTATGGAATGAAGACCCATTGCCTGAAAATCAAAGAGGCCTTTATCCTGAGGCTCGGCTCAACAAATTAGGCAAACTGTATGCTGGAGACGCTGCAGACATTGCCCATGCTACGTTGCTAAGGTAAGAGGGCCAAACTAAAACCTTGAATAGGTTGAGTCTAGGTGGACTGGATAAAACTGATGCTATGGTTGAGGGGGAGCATACGGTTGAGGGGGAGCATGCGGTTGAGGGAGAGCCTGCAGCTCGGTTTAGAACTGCGGCTCAGTCTAAGGAAACCGATGTATCAAGGAAGAGAAAAGGAACTGCAACTATTCCCCCTTCAATTTCAAAGGCAGACCTAGCCAAACCTCCTCCTAAACCCTTATCTAAACCGACATCCAAACCCTCCACTTCATTTCCTGAAATCAGACTTTCCCCTACCTTATTAAAACCTACTTCTTCCAAACCTCAAATTAAACCTCTTTCTCCCATAAAACCAAACGTTGAGAAATCCTTAAAATTTGCTATGGATGCTCATACTCTCAAAGCCACCAAAGCCAAATCCATTCAAACCAAACCTCAATCCCCTTCTAAACCTTCTCCTAAGAAAATTCTTTCTGACTTTCTCCTAACCAAACCTTTATCCCTTGCCAAACAGCCATCATCCAAACCGCCCCCTGTTCAATTCACCAAAGAACAGTTGGCTGAAATTTACAAAGCCTTTCCCAATCTGAAACAGGTTGATGAAACTGAGCCTGAGCAGACTGAAGTGTCTGAGGCTGCGGTTCAGCCTGAGCAGACCGAAGCGTCTGAAGCTGCGGTTCAGCCTGAGCAAACTGAAGAGTTTGAGGCTATGATTGTGCCTGAGCAGACCGAGGTGTCTGAGGCACTTAGTGAACCTGAGCAGGTAGATGAACTGAGGTTCCACAGTTAAAGGAAATGAGGAGATTGATCAAGAAGAGTGACCATGAAATTCACTGGCAAACAAGGCTTCCGGGTGAAACTGACTTCAGCAATGCCTTTGGTAAAAAGGACCGTTCACCTATTGAAGGTGGTTTTTCAAGGCAATTACGTAAGCAAACCGCAATGATTCAATCTCAGTCAAAA
This sequence comes from Campanula takesimana, assembly GCA_026119855.1. Classification (NCBI taxonomy): domain Eukaryota; kingdom Viridiplantae; phylum Streptophyta; class Magnoliopsida; order Asterales; family Campanulaceae; genus Campanula; species Campanula takesimana. Next base: position 152,475 of record JAOWBW010000681.1, on the reverse strand, counting down.
CCATTGTTGATTGAGGACTCCCCTCCAACACTTAAGAGAAAACTGGACTTTGATTCTCCTGAAAGAACTCCATCACCAGTTCTACCTCTCTCAGTTCAGACAAGGTCTAGTCCTTTGATATCCTCGGTTCTGCCATCACCATCTACTTCGGTTCAACCCTTGGCTCAACCTTTAGTTCAACCATCGGTTCTACCTCCTAAACCGCATACAAACAAGAGGAGGCATGCCGCTGATATGGCAAGGTACTTAAAGCAGTTCAAGGCTGAGAAAATTAGAGCAAAGCGTGCCAAAGCCGCATCTAAAGCCGAGGACAGATTTCTCAAGTCAGGCCGCCCCAATCCTTTTGCCATTTATCTAGCCGACGATAGTGAATCCGTTGCTGATCAGATCATTCTTAAGGTGGCAAATCAGATATTGGCAGAGATTTCTTATCAGGTCATGAATGACCCAACCCTTACCTATCAATTCTTTCTTCGCTTTAACTATCAATTCCTTCCTACTCTATATAGACTGTTCCTTGCTCCTTCACCTTCCATATTCTTGACTGTTGATCAGTTTAGGACTTTGTGTCCACTTCCTCCTCCTCCTGCTCAAACTGCAATTGTTCCTGTTCCCCATTCTACTTAGTTTTATCAGTTGAGTTTGAGATTGCTCTTAGAGTCTCAATGGGCTTGTCTCTTGATGATGCCTATACTATTTTGAAAGGCAAAGCCAAAATGCCTTCCTCTCCTCCCCTTCAAACCGATGCTGCCATCTCCATCTCTGATGATGATATTTCAATTCCTGATTATACTCCTTCTGATGATCCTCCTCCTTCATTTCAATCCTTTCCAGTTCTTCCCCTTCGAGCCACAACTGAAAATTTGATAGATGCGGTTAGGAATATACAGTTTCATCAGCAGGCCTCTATATCTCAGTTTGACACTCACCTTCTTACAATCCAATCTGACCTTGAAGCCATTAAGGGGGAGAGAGTGAATGAGAGATTTGATGATATATCTAGACAACAGCAGCTGGATGAGAAGCTGAATATCCTTTTGGAGAATCAACTGGCTCTTCAAGATCTTGTCAGAACCAACAATGATCTTTGTTCTTTAAAATTTCAAGCCGTTGATGAAAAGATGAGTATTTTGGAGAATAAACTTGATATTCTGGCAAATCATTCCCTTGATAGTGCAGAGCTCATTTTGCACAGAACCGGTAACATTGTTAAGTGAACTGCAAGTATTGAAAAGAAGATAAATGAACCGACTGAGGTTTGGCTTCATACTGCAGACTTCGTGTTCTCAACCGCATATGCAACCAGCTCAAGGAATGTTGCTGAAACTGAACCTGTTGCTAGAGATGCTCAAAATGATATAAGGAATGCTGCTGAAGATGATGAAACCGCACAGGACCATATTGCAGATGATGCTGCAGCTGGAAGGGGTCCTGCCGATGCTGATCAAGTAGACTAGTTTTCCTTAGTCTTTTGAGACTTGATTTATTTTGCTATTCTCTTATATTTCTTCATTGTAACTGCAAACCTTATGAACATAATTATAATGAGAATGAATGCATTGCATTTATGTTTCCAAAACTTTGTTTATTCAAACTGCTTGTTTGTGGAACAATGCTTGTATTTTTCAAAACTCATGCACTATATTCATCATGAAAAATATTTTTAAGTGCATTTTATTTTAAACATTCAGTTTAAACATGCATATCTGATATTTAAAATCATCTCATTTTATATGCATCTGAATGTCTTTCTATTCTATATGTTCTTCATTTCCTTTGTTTTTTGATAGATTAGAAATCTATGATTTAGCATAGTGTATGCATTGACTTGGGGCATGTAGTTCAAGAAAAATTCATTTGGACATGTTATTACCAAGTACAATGTTTTGCTTTATCATAGTGTGGTAATGGCACCAATCAAATAAGGTGAGATTGTTAGGATTCATTGTTAGTACACCCTCTTGATTTGATTGATCCATGACATGTGTCTTTTTATGGACTTTATGACTGTATGTAATGAAGTTATACTTCAATTTTTAGATAAGTCTATTTCTAGATTTTTATTTGTCTAGGATGAGTATAGTTCGGTTTACCCGTAGCGGTTTAGTTCTTCAAACCGCACTTGTGCTATCTCTGAACTGCCAGCATGGAGCCGTATAGTTTTCATCAAACCGCATTCTATGAGTTTGATGAAACCATTCTTCAAGGCTCTTATGGAACCACTGATGCCAACTTCATGAAACCGCATTATACAGTTTCAAGTGAAACCGCACATCAAGTTCATCCTTGGAACCGCTCCAGTACTTGGTGGAACCGAAGAGCATTTATTGAAGAATTCAAGTGTCATTTATTCCTTGAGACAAACATTCCCTTTATAACCGTAAAAGAATGTTTTATGACTTGTCAAAATAACTCTAAGTTAACTTGGAGTTACTACAAGGAATGTCGGTTTTGTACATCAATTTGAATTGTTTACCGTTAGTCCTTTCTCTGCAACAAAGGACAATGTCGGGTAGTGGTGCAACAACTACCTAGGACTACAAGAAAAAACCAAGGATGACAATGACAGCTCAACCAATGGGATATCGACAGCAGTTGTACCATCAGATTTATTTCAAATCTTTACCCAACGGTCACAAGGGTGCACTGCCTATAAATAGCCTTTCTTTCTCAACAATGAAGGTTGCTGAGCTTTAAGAGATCTTATTCCTAAGTGTTCAAGTTTGCTTTGAAGATTTAACCCAGAAATTCAAACCTTCATTCATATCCTTAGCAAACCCAGAATTCTTCATCAAGCTTTTACCCTAACAACCTTCCATACTCAGCCTTTACACAGAAAGTTTCTCATTTGCTCATCCATCACTTAGATCATTAGATCATTTGATTCCTTTCCACACACACACCCGATTTATATAATCACATAGATTATATACTTCGAATTCACCGGTTGTTATAATAGCTTTATAGGTTAGATTGATTGTTTAGAGTTTAGATTCATCTTGTAAAACCTCCTCTAAATTAATACAAGTCTAGTAGCTATTATAAATCCTAGACTAACCATCTAGGTAGAGGACGTAGTTCATTCAAGAACGAACCTCTTCAAATTGTGTGTTTGATCTTTACATTCTGTCTTGTTATTTACTTTTCTTATTTGTGGTCTATAACTTAATCCATTTACGAAATGACTTGAAAAGTGAATTGTGTTTCTTTGATCTTCAAGTTGAGATTATTGGTTGCATCATAGTGTTTTTATACCCAGTCAAACCGCCCAACTCTTTACATATCCTCTTTGGCCAAACCGCAAAACTCCGCTGTGCATTTTATCAGTTCGGTTCTAGTGCCTTGAACCGCAGTTGACTAAACTGATAAGTACTCGGTTGTATTTTCAAGGGTATTTTCGAAAAAGTTTGGACCGCTATATACCCCCCCCCTCTAGCGGTTCTATACCCTTGTTGCCCTCTGGGACCAACAATTGCAAACAAAATTCTCACCATTTTAAATGAGTATAATTTGGTTGGAAAAGTTTTTTCAATTGGTTTTGATAATGCAAGTACCAATACGGCAAGTTTACCCTAGTTAATTACATTTTGTCAACCGTCAATTGGTGGGAAATATTTTCATATTAGATGTATTTGTCATATTTTAAACTTATGTGTTAAATATTTTTTAAATGCCATGAGTACCACAATCCGTCCCATTAGAGATGCAAATTTCCATATTGGAAGATTTTCTACCACTCAAAACAAATGGCTCCGATTTTGCAAGAGCAAAGGCATTACGGAAAGGAGATTTGCTCCCGATGTTACACATAGGTGGAATTACACCTATAGATTGTTGTCTCAATCGATGGATTACAAGGAACCGGTTTGTCAATTCTTGACTAGCATAAACTATCGGGAGACATTATTTCCATTTCAATGGGATGCTTGTGAGAATGTCTTGGAAGTTTTGAAGGTGTTCAAAGATGCTACCGTTGAGTTGTTGGGTATTTATTACTCTACTTCAAATGAAGTTTTGGATCATTACATAAATGTTGCAATGGTGTTTAGTGAATTTTGGAGTGATGATCTAATGGGTTCCGCCATAAGGGAAATGAGGGAGAAATGGGAAAAATATTTCAAGGATATACCAACCCTCTTTTTGGTAGCTAAAGTGTTCGATCCAAGAGTTCGATTGGTTGGGTTAGAAGATATGTTGACATTGTATTATGATTATATGTATCATGAGCAAGGTCAAGGGGCTTACAATGATGTGATTGCGGCTATTAAAAAAAGGGTCGAAAGGGATTTATGCGCTCTTTACAAGGAATATCAAACCACTCCCGATCCTATTGTTCCTAGAAGTGGTGGTGGAGTAGATGTTGTATGTGTAGTTGGTCGACTTGGAAAAAAGAATTGGATTGAAAAAGTGTATGGCACGAACAAATGTCCTAGAGCTTCCACGTCTTCTTCTAGCATGCCCATTGAACTAGAGCAATATTTGGGGACAACTTTTGAAGAATTTGGAGAAAATTTCAATCTTCTAAGGTGGTGGTCAAGAAGGGCGACATCATTTCCTATACTTGCAAGAATAGCAAAGGAAGTATTTGCATCTCCGGCTTCAATGGTGGCAGTAGAGCAAATCTATATATATCTATATATATATATATATATATATATATATATATATATATATATTAAAGTTGGTGAGGAGAGTTATAGTGTTGACATGTGGAAAAATTATAGAAAAGCTTGCATATGGTGATGCCACATCAATCCTACCAACATAAATATGTGACTTTTCAAATTCTTTTTCTTAGCTAATAGTATTAGCTAATACTATTAGTTACTATATAGGGTAACTATTATAGTAACTATTACTATTATTAGTAATAGTTAACTATTTATAGTTAACAATTACTAATAATAGTAATAGTTACTATAATAGTTAACTATTAAAGTTAACTCTTACTATTATATTAATATTAGCTAATACTATTAATTACTACATAAGGTAACTATTATAGTTAACTATTATAGTTAACTATTACTAATAATAGTAATAGTTACTATAATAGTTAACTATTAATAGTTATTAAATAATTAAAAATTATTATTAATTAATAGTATTAGTTAATCATAATTTTTATCATATATATATATATATATATTAATTATTGCTATTAATAATAGTATTAGTTAACTATAATTGTTATATAAATTAACTATTATTAATAGTATCAGTTAATAATTATACAATATATGCTAATATTTAGTATTAGCAGTACTTACTCCGTCTAAGAGTTAGAGTTCTACTTTCTATTTTAATATATTCCTGGGAGTCTTTCTCAAATTGACAAATTATAAGAAAAGATGAATAGTGTTTTGGACTATATTTTCTTTCTAATGCTTTTATAATTACAAAAAGACCAAACTTACTAACTTATATATTGTTCACTTGCACTATAAATTGTGTTTTGGACATCTATATTATCAGCCCACGTGCAATGTTTACCCATTTTCTATTATTTTTTAATAAGTGTGCATAAGCAAAGTATGACTCTTACTCTAAAAAAATGGAGTATTAATTAATCATAACAGTTACTAGATTTAAAAATTATTACTATTAATATTATTAGTTAATTAATTTATTATTCTGCTAACACATTATATGTACACTATAGACTTGTATGAAAATGTTTTAATTCATATACAATATACTTATATACCCAAAAATATTATGTTTCTTTATTAAATAAAAACAGCAAAGAAACAAAATAGCAAAAAACTGACAAATTAGTTTCCCGTGCAAAGCACGGGTTACTTACTAGTATTTAGTATATCGGGAAATGTTTTGGATCCACAACGTTCAAGGCTAAATGTGGAGAATTTCGAAAATCAAATGTGTGTTGGGGATTCGTATAGGGCGGAAATTCGGGATCAAGAAGCAAGATGGTCACATGATGAGGATGCATATTTTGATGGGGGACTCATTGAAGAAAATGTGGGAGCAAGTGGTCAAGAAGGTGAAGAAGAAAATGCACCGATAGTTTAGGGACGGAGTTTAATTTTTTATTGTAATCTAGTATTTAGGATGAGGTAAGGCTCCTAAATGTCCTCCCTTAATTATAAAAGGGCAAGGTTGGTTGTCCCCCTCTATGTAATTTTTATTTGAATTAATAAAATTAAAAGGGTCCCGTCCCCTTTTTTTTATACATTATGTTTCTTGAGTTTTTTTTTATGCAAAATACAATAAAAAAATCATTTTTTTAAACTTCATGATAACATGTTTTTAAAAAATTTGTAAAAAAAAAAAAAAACAGAAGTATACTTTGTATATATTCTGTCCAAAAAATAAAGGAAAAAAAAAAAATACTTTTCTTTAAATGGACTCGCTAAAAACAAGCCTCACAACAGCTCACATTCACAGTCACACACACAGCAGGCCTAACCAAGCCCAAACCGGCAAGGCAAGCCTGCGTAGATCCAGCCCAGTTCGGTACCCAGGCCCAGCCCAGCAGCCCAGCGCCCCAACCTGCAAAAAAAAAAAAAATTAACAAACAAGATGAATCGTGAACCGCCAGATCAACCGCCGGTTCATGAACCGGAACCGTAAACCGGATGTATCCGGTTGATAGCGGGTTATCAATTTTATGAACCGGCGAACCGCGGGCATGTCTACTTGGAAGTGTTAGCACAATTACAGTAAAGTTGAAAGAAAAACAGATAATACAAATCTGAAACATCAATACATATAAATAGAAACATTAATTTCTTCTTTGGGTTTGTCCGGGTCGGGTGAAGACACTCTCTCTTTAAGACAAATTCGCCATACAACGGACGGACCGGACGGCATTTGACACTACACCTCTGGCGAACTAAAATGATGCTTGGATAATGTCACCAAGGAATGCAAAAGGAGGGCCAAAGGAAAATGTGAGAAATATGCAGAGAAGAAGAAGAGAGTATTAGAGGTGTGTAAAACTGGAATTGGAAGCCTCAATATAAACTGCTCAATCTTGATCCCATTTAATTGACAAAAAAAAATGGCCTTTGCGGTTACAAATAATGAGCTTAATTTCTGGACTGTTACAAAATCAAAGATCAATTCAGTTGTTACAAGCAGAATTAGTTTCGAATTCAAGGTTGAAATCTGGGCACAAACAGTTTTGGGGACGGACAAAAATTAAACAAAAAGTTAGCTAGTCAAGAGAGATCCTCTAGTCTACACAACCTTAACTAATACTAATGGTTAATTGTATTTAAACAGCTAAACATTTTGTTCCAAACCAATGTGGGAGAAGTTCACTTGACTTTTCCAACCAATGGTCTTGGAGCATTATTCCATTCTTTTTTCCCATTTGGGAAGCTCATTTCAACCGAAGAGTCTTGAGAGTTTTTCCTTTCCTTTTCAATGTGGGATAACTCACTTTTCCCAGCTAACCCATTAACTTTCAGCTTCAAAATTTCCAACCATCCAATATTCAAATTGGACATGCCAATATAATATTCACATGCAGGAAATATAAATCCACTTTAATCTTTGTCAACTGAAAAATGATTAACTTGCGCAATTTCCATTATAATATACACACATTTTTTCAACAGGAAGAAAAATGCACGATGGGCTAATCTGGAATAAAATCTTTGGGATCCAAGGAAATGACGTCTATGTTGGGTTTCGTGGAATCATGCGCAGCGGAAGAAAAACATAAATAAAACCCAATAGCCTAGATCCGCTATGAAAAATAATTCATAATATGAAGATGAAAGAAACTAACCCTTGTAGATCGAGATAAAACTTGGATTAGATGTTAAGAGAAACGCCCTCTACCGGTGATCCACACAACGAACAGATTTCAATAACGATTCTTGAACTTGACTGCTAGGTCCTTCAGATTGAAAAACATTGATGAAGAACGATTCTTCAATTGCTCCTAACGATTATTCAAGTTTGATAATTGGGAATAATCAAACTTAATAACTCAAGTATATTATGTGTATTTTTTTTCTCCAAGAAATAGTTTGTAATTGATCAAATCAACATTGTGAGAACAATTCCCGGCTATACACAGTATATACAAGAGGTTTCCAAAACCCTTTAGGACTTAGGTCTTCTTGTCCAACAAGAAGAGACTTAAAATAAACTGATTGTCGGTAGGGCAGCCGTACGGCAGCCTCCTAGCCGTACGGCTCCCTTGACCAGTTTCCTCGTTTTTTGCTGCTTTTAATTATTCGTTCTGTGTGTGTGACCCAATAGGATTATACTAAGTTGGCAACGAGTCCGAACCATTCAAACCTCGTAAGTCATAAGCGGACTCTAGCAAGCCATTATGACTACCCAATTAGTATAACTTTGAAATCCAAAGTTTCCTAAATAGAACATATCACAATCTTTTTGTTACACGATGTCTATTGAACGTAAGCCATGGTCAATGGTCAACTTACTTGTTCAATGCTTTCTCGATCCCGAATATATTGATAAAACAAATGATATTGATCTAATCAATTCATTTGACCGCGGCCGATCATTTCATCAATACTATTCATCGAGGGGCCCAAGCTTGATATCTCTCGGAAGAGGAACAAATCCCATCTTGTTTTATTACCTTTCCCTACATGATTCCGATCATGTCAATCATATCATTTATAGCTACCTGTTTAAAGGTAACGTTTGAATATGTCAAACATAATGTTCATCAAGTGGAAGACTGTAATAACCTCAAGTCTAAAGATTCAAGTGATATAACTATATGAGAGTTAATTATGACATTGTGACCATGATATAAATCTCATAGGGGTAAATCCAATATTTGTTCTCCAACAAATACCCATAAGTCTAATTATATCCCATACACATAATCATCATATGATTATCTATTAAACTTATACTAATAATTAATCATAATTATCAGGGACAGGGATTGTTATAATAAACATGCAAAGTATATAATAATCAAACATTCAATATCTTTATTAAAGCATAAGCAAGTGATAACATTAATCGTTCAAATAACGTGCCTAGAGCATACAACACCAACAGTCTAGCCTCTAGAAGTATTTCATGTAAGCCATTGACGTAGCGAAAGACTTGATAGGAATAAACCCTAGTAGAATTTAATCAATACTAGTGCCAATCTTCAACAATCGCAGAATTTAATCAAATGTGAATAGTTGGAACGAAACAACGAAATGTTTATTAAACGGCAAAAACTGCCTTTGAAACCCTAAAACAATGAATATAAAGTGTTCAGCAACCCTAATTCGAAATAAACCTAAAACTGCAAAATTACGAAAAAGTCCAAAAAAACTGATAAAACTTCAAAAGGCCTTTTGAGGCCCTTAGAAGCGGAATTTGGGATTTTTTTGAAAGCCTGATCAGGGGGCAAAGCCCATGTCTTTTGTTCCTCTCGAAAAGACGATCGTTTTGCTATGATGTGCGTCCCGTAACTCCTCCGGAGTCAAAAGTTACGCCCTTTACGATCAAACTCGTCCAAAAACCCGAGTGCGAGCTCGTCGACTGCATCATTCTCCCCACGCCCGAAAAAATTTGTCCTTGAATTGTCAACCACCTCATCATCGGACGAATCCCCCGAATATGGAACCAAATGTTTGATGTTAAAAACATCAGAAGTCCGAACATGACTAGGCAGGTTCAACTTGTACGCATTTGGATTAATCTTTTCAACAATCTCTACGGGTCCAATCTTCTTAGCTGACAGTTTATTATACGCACCCACCGGAAAACGATCATTTTTCAGAATAGCCCACATGAAATCACCAACCTGAAACTCAACCCGACGCCGTTTCTGATCTGCAGCAAGTTTATACTTAGCATTCGCAGCCTGCAAATTGTCGCGAACCTAGGAATGAACCTCCTGCAACCCCAAAACCAGATCCATTGCTTTACCATGAAGTTTCTGCTTGCTCGGTAACGTAAGAAGATCTAATGATCCCTTAGGCTGAACCACATAAACCACCTGAAACGGGCTGAACCCAGTGCTGCGATTGATGGCATGATTGTGGGCAAATTCGGCCTGGCACAACTTCTGATCCCACGATTTGACATGGTCACCAACTAAACACCGCTACAAATTCCCCAATGACCTGTTGACCACCTCTGTCTGACCATCTGTCTGAGGATGATACGCATTGCTAAAAATAAGTTGGGTATTAGCCATCTTCCACAAACTGCGCCAAAAATGACTAAGGAAGCGTGTATCCCTATCAGACACAATAGCAGGTGGTAACCCATGCAGACGGTACACCTCCTTGAAAAACAGCTGGGCCACATTAACCTCATCAGTTGTCTTCTTACACGGAATGAAATGAACCATTGTTGAAAACCTGTCGACAACCACAAAGATAGAATCATGGCCCCGCTGTGTACGTGTTGCCCAAGGACAAAGTCCATACTAATCTCGACCCAAGGCTGACTCGGGACCGGCAGCGGCATATACAATCCCGCATTAGTAGCAGCGCCCTTCGCCATATGTGATGTGAAACGCAGCGGAAATAAACCAAAGAATTGATCAAAATCAACTCTTCAAGAACAAGGATAAAGATCCCTCTACAATAATCTCCTAAAAGACAATTCTGCAAGCACGAAGCTTAAGGGTAAAACCCAACAATTGCAAAGCAATCAAATTTTATTAAACAAAGTCTAATTTTCGGATTACACTATTAGGCCTATTTTATAGTGCCCATAAAACTTGAAAAAGACTTCTAAACCTTCTAGAATTAACCCTAATCTATATGATAACATAATAGGACTCAAAAATAGCAAAATCACTCCTAATCCTACTCTAAAACCCTCCTTAAATGACCTATCAAAATTAATGACGAAAATAACAAATAAAATAGAAACTAATGTAAACTAAATCCTAAAATACTAATTAAAATACAAAAGTAATTAATATGTTTGACTTTGTCAATCATTCGTGCTACATCATACACCCCCTCTTCAAAAGAACTCGTCCCCGATGTTTAAAAAGTTCCGTCCCACTGAAAAAGATATTTGGAATAAACACGTACTTTCCCGAGCTTTAAAAAATCTGGCATTTATGCACAAGGTAGGAAATAGGACAAGCTTCCATCGACGACGTTAAAATTTTCTAGCAAGGCAGCATGATGATCGGCGTTAAAATTGCTATGTAGAACTATATCTTGGCCCCAGCCTGCCACTTTAGCTACTGACATGTTCTTATTTTTTATTTGCTGCCATACTTGTGTGGTTTTGGCAGACGTTGGAGCAAGAATATTTTCTCCGTTTGAATCTGACTCTTCCCCTCCGGCCGGTGGATCACGATGGAGATTTTCTTCGCCTCCTATAGGTTCATCTCGATCCCTTGCCTGTTGTCCCGGGTTGACACAACTCTGAGGTGTTTGCACTGCTCCCACCAAAGCTAGTTGTGCTACCAAGTCACGATTCCGTTCATTAATACGTTGAAAGGCAAGTCGACGTTCTTCAGCAAGACGATCATATTCCGCAGATTTTTGTGCTTCCAATCTTGAAATTAATACGTCTATCAAATAATCAAGCTTGTCAGCATTAACGTCAATTTTCATCCTATACCTATGCTTAGCCGTTTGTGCGGCTTCTGCGTTTATCCAATCTCCCAGTGATTTATAATACCGCAACTTTTGATTGGCAACTTCCTCCAAATTAAGGAATGGATGTGCCAACTGGAGAAGGTAGTCTCTTTTTCGTTTAGCACGATCCAATCGAAGATTGATTGCATGAATAACATCATATTTGTCTCGCATGGTGAATTCGCCATCGCCTGTCATCTTCCAAGGATCGAACCTTTTCTGATACCAATTGATGTGAAACGCAGCGGAAATAAACCAAAGAATTGATCGAAATCAACTCTTCAAGAACAAGGATAAATATCCCTCTACAATAATCTCCTAAAAGACTATTCTGCAAGCACGAAGCTTAAGGGTAAAACCCAACAATTGCAAAGCAATCAAATTTTATTAAACAAAGTCTAATTTTCGAATTACACTATTAGGCCTATTTTATAGTGCCCATAAAACTTGAAAAAGACTTCTAAACCTTCTAGAATTAACCCTAACCTATATGGTAACATAATAGGACTCAAAAATAGCAAAATCACTCCTAATCCTACTCTAAAACCCTCCTTAAATGACCTATCAAAATTAATGACGAAAATAACAAATAAAATAGAAACTAATGTAAACTAAATCCTAAAATACTAATTAAAATACAAAAGTTTTTAATATGTTTGACTTTGTCAATCATTCGTGCTACATCAATATGACACACCCGACACCGCTGCACAAACTTGTCCACTTCCCTACGCATACTCGGCCAAAAGTAAGAAGACTGTACAAGCTGCAAAGTGAGATCTCGAACAACATGGCCCTCCCCATGTAGCTCCTGTCTGTATGATCATCAAACGTATACTACAATCGGAACACATAGCTGATTACCTCGAAATAAAAACCCCCATGCAGAAAAAAAACTGGTTTACGACCCGCACGAACATCCTCCAACACCACCGAAAAATAAGGATCAGCAGACAGTAATTCGCGGAATGAATCAAACCCAGGAACTTCCACACGCATTGTAGTTAGTAATCCCTGACGTCTACTCAATGCATCAGCCACCTTGTTAGTGATCCCTGCCTTATGATTAACCACAAACGTGAATTGCTGAAGGAAGGCAATCCAACGAGCATGACGAGCAGATATCTTATCCTGGCTATGAAGATGGCGTAATGAATCATGGTCAGTGAATAAGATAAATTCCTGATAGAACAAATAATGACGCCAATGCTTAACGGCCTGAACAACCGCGTAGAATTCCACATCGTAAGTGCTATAGCGTTCTTTGGCCCCTGACAATTTCTCACTGAAATATGCTACCGGTCCCCCCTTCTGACTCAAAACAGCACCAATACCCACCTTTGAAGCATTCGTGTGCAACTCAAAAGGTTGTGAAAAATCAGGCAACACCAAAATAGGCGCGGTGGTCAAACGTTCCTTAATTTGCTCAAACGCAATGTCGGCCTCTACTGTCCAAGAAAACCGGGTGCCCTTCATACAATCAGTAATCGGCGCCATAATACTACTGAAATGTGGGATGAAACGCCGATAGAAAAAAGCCAACCCATGGAAACTCCGCACCTCGGTGATCATAGTGGGTTTGGACCACTGCTGTCACCTTGGCCGTATCAACCTGTAACCCTTCGCCCGAAATCACATACCCAAAAAAAAAAACCCGCGGTACCATAAACACACACTTCTTAGTCACGGCATAAAATTTCTCCTTACGAAGCACAGAGAAAACCTCTCGCACATGCTCTAAATGCTCCTCCTGACTACGACTATAACGAGAATATCATCAAAATAAACCACTACAAAAATCCCAATAACGGACGCAACAACTGATTCATCACACGCATGAATGTACTTGGGGCGTTAGACAACCCAAATGGCATAACCAAGCTTATAAGCCTTCCCGAGTTTTGAAGGCTGTTTTCCACTCGTCCCCCGGTCGAACACGAATCTGGTAATACCACTTTTCAAATCCAGTTTTGTAAAAACCACTGCACCACTAATCTGGTCAAGCAAATCATCAAAGCGAGGAATCAGAAACCTGTAACGTACTGTAATCTTATTGATAGCTCTGCTATCAACACGCATACGCCACGAACCATCATGTTTCGCAATCAATATAGCCGGCACGGCACAAGGGCTCAGACTGTCTCGAATATGTGCTTTTGCCAACAATTCCTCGACCTGTCTACGCAACTCCTCATGTTCCTTAGGACTCATGCGGTAGTGCGGTCTGTTAGGAAGACTCGCACCAAGGACTAAATAAATATGGTGCTGAATCTCATGGAGTGGTGGCAATTCAGCGGGCAAGTCCTCAGGAAACACACTTGCGAACTCACGCAATAACGGGTGTACCACGTCAGGAATCTGAACGGAGTCTGAAACTGCTTTCCTGAGTAACAGAAACACTCTCTCAGTGGGATGTACCTCCTCAACAAATTGTGCAAGCGACAAAAATGACGAACCCGAGGCAGGTGGTGCTGCCTTAACCACCGGATTAGTGGGGACTAATACAAATTTTGTACTTTCCAATACTAAACTGTGAGTATTAGTACGCCCATTGTGAATAACCGTCTATCAAATTGCCACGGTCTACCCAACAATAAATGACACGCATCCATAGCAACCACATCACACCACACTTCATCACGGTATTTAGCACCCACAGAAAAAGAAACAAGAGCTCGTTTAGAAACGGTTACCTCACCACCTTTTTTAAGCCACACCAATTTTTATGGCTTAGGATGCTTCTTCGTTGTAATATTCAACTTCTGGACCGCCTCCTCTGCAGGGGCGGACCCAGCTCCAAAATCAAGGGGGTTCACAAAATACATTAGACAAAAATTATATACAAATTTCTATCTTTTTATGTTGTTTTCTTTTGTTTTGGTAAGGGGGTGGGCTGAAACTAGCAAAGGAGGGTTCACTTAGTACTAAAAAAATAAAAAATAATTTTTTTAACTGTCAACATAAAATTAGGGGGGTTCACTTCCACCCCCTTGGACCTTCTTGGGTCCGTCCCTGCTCCTCTGCGATGATATTCTCACAGCTACCCGAATCGATGACGAAGCGACACCTTCCCCAAAATAGTACAAGTAGACTGAAAGATGTTATTGCGGAGCCAATCATTCTCAGCTGCCGCGTGCGGTGTAAGGCAAGATCGCCGCACCACTAGAGAAATACCCACAAGCCCGAGACTACATCAAGGAACCGACAAGCCAAGACTACTCCCTTCAAGTTTTCAGTTCAGCCATCACCTTTTGTCTTCCAAATGTATTAGCTTTAATATTATTAAAGTAGAGAGAAATGTTATGTTTTTTTTATTTTTTTTTATTTTTTAAGAAACCAAGGCGGCACCTGGTGAGATTTTATTAATTATAAAATATAAGTACAAGAGGGGGACAACCACCCGACTCATTACCGGATATGGAGCCGGACCTCGAAATCCAAAAAATAAACCAACTCCTCAAAAGGTAAAACCATCTAAAAAATAAATGCCTGAAAAAATTAAACCAAAGAACAATCCTAATAAATTCAAAGGAGCCCAATGATCCATCAAATGTCCAAGTCCAAATCCTGAATAAGTTGATGTTGATAACCAATGAGGCACAATCCACCAAATAGCCCAACTGAATCCAACCCAGAGGTGACCCATGCCAAGGCAACCCGCTCCAGAAAGAAAGATAGCGGGCGTTCCATGCGCTGATGATCAGTCCGTGTGATACCCCATAATCCGTGTCGGGAATCCGTGTGCTCTACATACGTGCCCGTGTGGCCATGGAACACGCACCATCAGTACGTGTGAAAGGGGCGCATCCCACACGGGCACGTGTGACCCCCACACGGGCCCGTCTGCCTTCCATGCAAACGAAACGAGTCCGTGTGCCTCCCCACATGGGCCCGTGTGCCTCTTTTGCAACCGAAACGAGTCCGTATGCCTTCCTTGCACTCAAGAAACTATTCCAAAGAACCAAACACCATAACCAAGCCGCAACAAACACCAACAACATCAAATAATTATCAACGCTCAATATAGTATCCGCTTTCATCAAAACGTAACGCGTCCAAGACACTCTGAGGAAGCTCCCTTGACGATCCATATGTCCAAACCGTTTTATGAATATGAGCTTCAAAGCCAATCTACCCGCAACCCCATTTGCTTGACGAAGAACATGACGTAACTCATACCCTCCAATCAAACTTTCACATTCCCGCAATTCATACGTGTATTGCCACAGACACTTATTTCGACCTTTTAAAATATTCACAGCTACTAAGGAATCTGAGTTTACCTGAACAGAAAGTAAACCCCAAGAATGACATAAGCGCAGGCCATCACGTAAAGCAAAGATCTCCGCCTTCATGTTGGTTCCATCTCCGTAGTAGTGTGAAAAGGCACAAACAAAAGCCCCCATACCATCCCTTATAATACCACCACCCGTGCACTGGCCGTTTATCGCGGAACCATCCGTATTCAAGTAAAAATATGAGAACGCGAAGGCTCCCATCTCAACAGCCTCTGCCGCCTAAACTTATGCTCTGCCACTTTGAGGCCTAAGCTCTCCAACAAGACACGGTCATTCCTACGAGGAGCCCCTTTCGGGACTAGGAATGAGCACATCTCAATAAAAGAATTTTTAACCCCACCCACAATTTTGGCACTATTCATAACAGTTCCTTCGAAAATCGATTTACACCTTGCTTTCCAAATCTCCCAACAAGTAAAAAGCATAATACCCATACGAACTAAACCACATGTCGGCGCTTTGACTGTCCACCACACCAAACAGTCCACAAATGATGCAAATCAATATAATTATGAGTCAAAGGGAAAAGACTAACCCAATGCCTCCAAACAGACTGCGCAATCGCCGACTGTAGAAGTAAATGATTAAGAGTCTCCCTATGACCACCTCCAGGACAACACACACATCGAGATGGAATATTGAAGCCCGAGACTCCAGTTTTGCATCCACCGGAAGACCATTGTGCATAGCCCTCCACCAGAAACCACTGACCTTTGTAGGGATGTTGGGATGCCAAACCTTAGCACCCCATTCCACCAAAGGGCTGCGGACCCGAATATAATCCCACCATGCAGCTGTCTCAAAAGTTCCCGTTTTTGAAAGAGTGAAGACCGGACGATCCTCACTATGCTCATCAATATGCACCCTATGAACATTGGCATGTAGATCCTGCGGGATAAACTGAAGCATGTCCTCCAAAACCTGAATACCATCTCTCACTGTCAAAAGTTGATCTTCAGGAAGCGGTCCCCCAAGCCGAACCCCACACCAATTATCAGTCCAAAATCTAATATCTCCTCTGCCAACAACCCAACGACTGCAATCACCCAACTGATGTAAATATGATGATGCAGCTTGCCACACATGCGAACTAGAGGCTGCAGGTTGACATTAATGATTTCCAACTTACGAGTTACAACCTTAGGAACCTTGAGCACACCCAAAGAATAAATAGGAATGCTAGAAAGCACAGATTTGATGAGAGTTACCTTCCCACCAAATGACAGAAGCCGTGCTTTCCAACCATCCACCCTTTTCATCATCTTTGCTTCTAGCTCCGCAAATTGTACCCTCTTGACTCTACCTTTGAACAACGGGATCCCCAGATATTTGAGCGGAAACTGCTGGTGCGTGCAACCCGACCATCTTCGAATATTTTCAATCTCGAACTGTCGCCTTTTAGCACCCACATAAAAACCGCTCTTCTCCAAATTAATCAATTGACCCGAAGACCTCTCATACATACTCAGAACCTCACGAAGACCCTCAATGGATCTCTGACGCCCATTACAAAACAAAAGCATGTCATCCGCATAAAGCAAATGGGTCAATGGAAAATTCCCCCTACCATGTTCAAACGGCCTAAACACCTCCTCCTGAACAGCTCTGTACAGTGTCCGGGACAGTATTTCCTGAGCAATAATGAATAACAATGGAGAGAGCGGATCTCCCTGTTTCACCCCACGAGTTGAGGGAAAATAACCATGAGAAACACCCCCCATACGAACAGAATACCAATTACCCCGCAGTAACCTCGAAATCAGGCTGCAGCAGTTGGCATACCCAAACGTCTCCAAAGCACTAAATAAGAAATCCCACTCTAGTCGATCATACGCCTTAGACATATCCAGCTTGAAGAGAACATTCCACCCACAACCTTCTTATCGATCCGATGCACCATCTCATGAGCCAAGGCAATATTTTCCTGAATACCACAACCCCTTTTTTACGTGATGCGTGACGCCCATGCAGACGTGCCCTCGGCCTAAAGGCTTCAGGCGCAACTTGCGTTCAAAGACTCGATGGTTCACGGGATTCTGCAATTCACACCAAGTATCGCATTTCGCTACGTTCTTCATCGATGCGAATTAACTAACTTTTGTAAATTTATGTGTAGCATTGGTGGTGTGAATTTGTTGATCATTTAGGATGGAGAAATATTACAAAAGAAATATTTCGGCGAAGGGGAACTAGTTTTGGATTGCTAAGTAGTATGAAACTGTGCTTTTAAAGTATAAAAAATGCACAGGGGATAAGTATAATTTGAGTTTTTTATGGTAACCACATTCTATAAGAGACAATTATGAAGTTATGCAGTGTAACTTCATCGAATTTAGGATATTTATTTTGAAGTTACGTAATACTCCTTCTGTATCAGAAAAGATAGTCTCATTTTGATTTTTTATAGTCAATAAAATAAACTTTGACCAAACATTAGTGTCAAGTTAACGATCACAATAAAATTCTAAAAATTGTTATTGATAAATCACTTAATGATTTATCAATTCCAAATTTTAGAATTTCACCGTAATGATTAAATCGTCACCAATGGTTGGTCAAAGTTCATTTTTATTGACCATAAAAAGTCAAAATGAGACTATCTTTCTGGGACAGAGGGAGTATAGTTTGCGCACCCACTCTCAAAACTTTTTAGATCCGCCTTCGTGTGTAAACAACTGAGAAATGAATATTTCAGTTATCATACGTAAAGTCATGTGTGAACAACTGAGAAATGAATGTACCAATTCTTATACTCAAATTCATATGTGAATAACTAAAAAATGAATGTCCTATTTATTTTATTAATAACTGAGAAATGCATGTCCTAGTTATTACAACTGTAAAATTACACAACTGTGAAATCATACAACTGTGAATTGGTTGAGAAATAATTTTACAAGTGAAAAATAAAAAAAATGACACAACTGTGAAATCACACAACTAGGAAATCACACAACTGTGAAATCATATAACTGTTAAATCAGTTCAGAAATGATTTTACGAGTGAAAAATGAAAACATGACACAACTGTGAAATTACACAGTTGAGAAATTATACAACTGTGAATAATCAGTTGAGAAATTATTTTACAAGTGAAAAATAATTTTTTAGGCTGGCCATTTGTACCAAACCAAACCAACCAACCGAGTACCAACCGAACCAAACGATTTGGTATACTGAACTTCGGTATACCGAAATTTTGGTACGGTACTACCGTACCGATTATGCATTTTTGGTTGGTACACGTTACATAAATATGAGTTTGGTTGGTATACCGTGTACCGACTATATTTTTATAAAAATAATGTTTATTATATATTTAATAGAAAATATATAAAAAAATAAATACTAAAATTGAATCTAATCTAACCTCAAATATCGTAAATCATATTTCATTGGAGCTGTGATTTGATAAGTAAATTAAATATCCCCTATTCTTCCTTTTTTGCTAAACAATGGTGAATTATTCAACGTAAACTGAATCTCGTAAGAGGTGGTTATTAGATTCATGAGTTCTAATATTACTCCCTCCGACATCCTAAAAAAAAAATAAAAATTATTCCCTCCGTTTTAAAATGATTTTCAATTTTTTTTTTGTCCTTACTACTTCTACGAATGGACTTGAGCAACAATTTCAAGATGAGTGAGTCTTACAAAAAACGCGTTTTTCCTTAAGCTAAGGAAAAACGTGTTTTTCCAAAGCGCTGGGCATTATTATTCAAAACAAGGGGTGGTATTTTCGTAAATACAGGCAACCATGATAAATGCCTAGTGTTAATATTACAAATAGCCAGTGATTTCTACTGGTGTTTTATAAACATGAAACTGACACTTTTCTTAAGTGCAAGTTGTAATGTTAAAAATGCCAGTGAGTACACTGGCACTTTTTTACATTGATACTGGCACTTAAGAAAAGTGTCAGTGGTAGGGATGGCCAAACCGGACCGGAAAAGCCCGGAACAGGAGCAAACCGGGGAGGAAACCGGAACCGGACGAACCGGAACCGCAAGGCATGCGGGCCGGTTCAGGGTCACATATATGCCGAACCGGAACCGGAACCGTACCGAAAATCCTTTGTTTTTCAATAATTTTAAAGGAGAGAACCGGAACCGGACCGAACCGGAACCGTATTGTGCCAAACCTGAACCGGAACCGGGGTAAGTGCGGGCCGTTAAGGGTCACCCTTTTGAGGAACCGGAACCGGCGGTTCCAAACGGAACCGGGCCCGGAACCGGTTTTGGCCATCCCTAGTCAGTGGTAGTGTTAATAATTACCGGCCATTACACTGACATTTTTTAACATTGATACTGGCGCTTATTAAAAACTGTCAGTGTTAGTGTCAATAAGTGCCAGTGTACATGTGCTGACACTTTTTTACTCAATCACTGGCACTTCTGTTCGGCGCACAACAACTTCCCGTTAATTACGAAAATACCACCACGCCAAACTTAAAAACACGTTTTACGCCCCCTTAACGTAAAACGCGTTTTTTCCCAGTTTTTCACTTTCAAGATAATTCAATTTTTTCGATAAAAATTGGTATATCATTAGTTTGGGAGAGGGAGAGTAACTTTTTATGGATGTCTTAGGATGATGCTTAGGATTACTGTGATGTATGCCTATCTATATCTGCTGACTCCTTCTTCTTCTTTTTTTTTTTTTTTTTTAATATCTCATGTGGCCTCACTTTTTGCTTAAAGTGCTTTAAATAAATAACAGTGAACTGATTTATTTCTTTCCTAATGATAAACTTATACTCCCTCCGTCATACTTTACTTGAGAAAAACACAATCTCTTAATGTAAAATATGTTTTACACATCTATTAGTTTAAAACAAGTTTTTTCATAAGACTGACTTTTGGCTGAAAGACTTATTTAAAAAAAAAATAAAAAATTCCGTAGTCTGTGGACTGTAATGACTAATGTAAAAAAAAATTGCAACTCAACTCACATTAAGTTTGGGGTGCTAATGCAAAAGGAAAAGGAAGAAAAAAATCGTCAAAAGGCTACCCGGATAAGTCGAGGGTTGAAAATGAAATTGTCTTCAAACTCATCGATATGGGAAGAGGCGGGAGAGAGAGAGAGAGAGAGAGAGAGAGAGAGGACATGGAAGGAGACAAGCCAACAACGTTAACGTGCACAGTGGTAGCCATTGATTACACCAACCTCCATTACAGAGTTTGCTCAAGCTGTGAAAGGACACTTCCTGAAGTCAACAACCCTTCAATTCCATGCCGATTCTGCAATTTCAATCGCCCCCTTTCCTCCTCTACGAAACGCCTCTTTCGAATCCTTGTAAGTAGGAAACAAATTTAAGGTTCTGTTTGGTTGTTTCAATCGATTGTTTCGGGAATCATTTGTAGAACAATTGTGATTTTCATAAGTGGGGTTTGATTTTTTTCTGTAGGTTTCGATTGCTTTGGATACGAAGGTGGTTGTGGTGATAATGTTTGATAGGGCTGCTAAGGTTCTGTTTGGTTGCTCTGCTGATGATTTCTTTGATTTTGCCAAGTTTCATCCTTTTGCTGGTTTGCTTCTTCTCTTACCCAATTTACACAATAAGCTATTGATTTGTCTTGTGTTGTCTGTCACATTGGGATTTGGTTTTTCAGATTCAAATTGGGTTTCATCTCAAATTATATTAAATGGATGATTTGAAAAATAAAATTGATATTAGGATTTTTAGCATGTTATTTGGAGGGGTATCTGTCCCAAAATAAATGTTCGAAAAAGATATTGATATTTGGGACGGAGCGAGTAGTAACTTGGAGTGTAAGTAGCTATTGAGGGAAAATGATTGCTTGATTTATAGTCCATTCAAATTTTTAGTGTTAGTGCGTTGACGCAAAAGTTTTTTTTTTTATTCCTTTTTTTATTACTCCTTTCAAATTCTGCCGTCGTAAAGAAACATTTGAGTTTTAGTGCTTTACACAAAAATATGTTGATTTGGAAGTACATACTACCATATCACAACTTTTTATCATCATTTTATCAATTATACTTTGTCGCAAGTTTTAGTTTTTGTGTGTAGGAACTTAAGAGACAAATGAATTATTGATCGTGTTTTTTGCATAATGGTTTTGGAACATTCTTTTTGTAGCTGAGACTGCAGGTAGGATTCTGGAGGGAGAGATGTTGAGAGTGACACTACAAAAACCAAAGAACGGAAATGCCCAGCATGACCGAGTTGTATCAGTTAAACCTTTACGAACTGGTTTCCGTCCCCGTAATTGAGGCTTTAAGGGGAGCTTTATCGAGTAAGAGCTTGTTAGTAGCTGAGTATGTGCTTGTATTACTAAGAGTCAAATGCATTTTCTTTGTGTTAGCAAGCTGCTAAGTTTGTGATAGCTGGATTATAGTTTTGAAGGCTGAAAAGTCTTGTAGTTTGGATTAGGGTTGGCCCGAATCCTTCTTAATGGGGAAATATTATTGAATTTATGTCAATATCTTATAACAAATTTGTGGTTATTTTTCATTGATAAAAAACGAGGCTTGAGGTCTTGTGCACTCCCCTTTAATGTCAATGCAATAACTTTTGTAGATTCTCCCTTCAGATATACCACCACACTCATGGCGGCATTCAAGTGTTATTTCGATGACTGCCCTTTTTGATTAGGTCAACAGTAAATCAGCAATAAACAAGAAAAAAAGAAAGGCAATTGAGTGTTGTTTGACCAAAAATCTTGGACATGAATGAATGACAATAGTGAACTCATGCAGTGAACCCCAAGTAGTTCAGATAAAAACTTATTTTTAGGTGTGCGCTTTTGAAAGGCAAATTACTTTTTCTGGGTGTATAAGTTCTATCATGTCAGTTTAAGATGGTACCATGAAGTCAAGGGATTTGATTCTTACCAATGACTACAACAGTTCAAGAAGATGAAAAGGTAACGACGCTGACATTTCTCAAACCTTTTTAATTTACTTCCTTTTTTTTTCACAAATGAATTGCTGTCTAATTACAAGTAAGAAACTAAGTATATTTGTTGTTGAACACTATGCATTCTTTTTCGTGGACAGCATATTTTGGACATTCAATTGGAAGATTTTTCTTGTGTACGTAGAAAGAAGATGGGCTTGTGTAGTTCCAGGACTAAGAAATCAAATGTGACCGATTGAAACTTTTCCTAGGCAGAAAGTTTTCCTTGAGTCCACTTTTGTAGCATTTGCAGTGAGTTGTTCGGTTGATCCATTGGAACCATATGACCAGCATTATGAACCTGAAATAGTTGTTTTATACAAAATTTCCCGAGTTAGGATAAGAAATACCTATATATGTGTCTGTACATGTGTGTGTATACTCCCTCCGTCCCACTCGAAATAGGATTTTTGAGTTTAACACGGGTCTTAAGGAAAAGTGTGTAAGTGGAGTAGGTGTTTTGAGTATGAAAAGTGGGGTAGAGAATAGTGAGTCGAAAGTTGTTATGAGTGTGAATGTGGGTCCCACTAAATAAAACATTTCCATTTCAGAGTTGTCCTATTTCGTAAGGGACACCCAAAATGGAAATTTGTCCTAATTTGAGTGGGACGGAGGGAGTACATGTATAGAGAGAGAGAGAGAGAGAGAGAGAGAGAGAGAGAGAGAGAGAGAGAGAGAGAGAGAGAGAGAGAGAGAGAGAGACCTTAAGGAAAGTGAGAACACCATGACTCTTTATAGTTCCCGCTTCTTCTCCATCTACTAAAAATGGACCAGTTGGAGCTGCAATGAAGCTTTTTTGACCTGACCATGGCATGGCATTGACCCATCTCGAGTTCCCTGCACATATCAAATCATGACCGTAAATTCATCTCTCCATCGATCCCAATTCTTATAGCTCTAATATACTCCCTCCGTCTCAGAAAGATGGTGTCATTTGACTTTTGATGCTCAACACAAATGATCATCCCAATGAAATTTTAACAATTGTTGTTGATAAATCACTTATGATTAATGATTTATCAATAACAATTTTTAATATTTCACTTGAGTGATTAGACAGGTATTAATATTTGGTCAAAGTTAACTCGTGTAGACCATCAAAAGTCAAATGGGACTATCTTTACGGGACGAAGGGAGTAGCTAAAGGTTTATCCGAGAAACGAGTATTTACCTAGCCAGTTGCAAATAAGATCATATTCTCCTGCATATACTAACAGATTAATACCATCTTCCAAAAGCGGAGGAATAACAGATTCAAGGTTCCTCATCCAGTCAACTTGCATTGCTTGATACACCGTGCTACTGCAGGATTGGAAGTCAATGTTCCCGACCCCTAAAGCTTTCTTCACTGCTGGCAAGTTCAAGTAAGTCTCCATGTTTGAAAAGTCGTAACATAGTGATCCTACACATTTCTTCCTGATATCATAGTACTGCAAGGCGATATAAACAAATATTTCAGTTTTGTTTGTTTGTTTGTTTTTTTTTTTTTTTTTTTTTTTTAAATTGAGAAAATCGTGTACTTACGTTTATATCACCAGCAATATTCAATATCTCATTAAAAATGCTTTCGCAAGTGTATAATGCATCAATGCACGTTTGTTCGCCATCAGTGCCTGAAACAAAATGCATGCACTAACTTAGCATGTGTGTCAAGCTGATTATGTAAAACTTTATATATACATACATATATATATGTGTGTGTACATATATATATATATATATACTCCCTCCGTCCCACCACAAGTGAGACTAATTTCCTTTTCGGTCCGTCGCACCACAAGTGAGACTACCCAAAAAGGAAATGTTTTAATATATTTATATTCAACCAACCCCACTATTTAACCCCACTCATTCTCTTCTTCATTTTCCACCACACAATTTATTCAACTAACACTACTATTTACCCCACTCATTCTCTCTCTTCATTTTCCACCCACACATTTACTTCTTTTTCTTAATTATTGTGCCCACAATTCTAGTAGCACTTGTGGTGGGACGGAGGGTGTATGTATATATATATATATATATATATATATATATATATATATAGCAAAAAATTGACTTACCGCATTGCTTTGCAGCTGCCTTGCAATCAGGAATCAACTGGACTATGTCGTCGTAATCTGATTGAGATATTATCGACATGTTCAAAGCATAATCAGGGTATGCGGGGTACTGAATTCCTGGTTCAGTAAGCCCATTGCCAATCCCGAACCCCTGCTCACATTCCAAATTTTAGTAAGAAAAATGATGCATAAACAGAAAGGGATATAGATACATGGTATGTTTAAATATGTTGTATTGTACAACACCTTAAAGCATGTTCTAAACATTATTTACTTTACCCAGCTGAGAAAACTGCATATAACCAGATTTGTTGAGATTTTGGACTTACCTTCAAGTTAATCGGAATGCCTTCTTTCTTCTTGTTTCCTTCATTAATGCGAGAAGCAAAAGCAGGAATATAATGCCCGGCATATGATTCTCCAGTGATGAAGAAGTCGTTTTTCTGATACTCAGGATGCGCCTTGAAAAACTCCTGCAGTTACAGGTATGATAACATAATGTAAGTACAAATTCCTTGTTTTCTAAATGTACATGCATTTCCCCCCCTAATTCTAGCACTATTTTCAATTTCTAAATCGAAAAGTGTATATATTCCAACCTGCAAGAAGTTGTAAAGGTCATTGCTGACACCAGTTTCATCGTGGCGAATATCTTCGTCACTAGAACTGTAGCTGAAACCAGTACCGGTAGGTTGGTCCACATATATCAAGTTTGAAACCTGTTAAAAGCCGAACAAATTAAATATTACATAACTTGAGACTATACCATACGGGTTCAAGTAATGAAAAATGTTCAGTTTTATGGTTAGTTGACGTGGTGCTTAAGAATCAGTGAATATTTTATACGTGTTGGGGGGGGGGGGGTTGGGGTTGGGGTTGAGTTACCTTGTCCCAGCCATAGTCATTCCAAACAAGGGACATATTTTTGGTAATTTTGAAAGGACCATTTTCATAAAACAGAGCCAGTTCACTACTACACCCTGGTCCTCCAGTCAACCATATCACAACTGGGTCAGCCTTGCTGCTCCTTGATTCAAAGAAAAAGTAGAACATCCTGCAGTTCACAATTCACAGGTTCAAGAACATGTTAGTGATTATTGGATTTGAAACTGTTACAGTGACGGGTTTGTTTCACAGTCAATTCCAGATCATGTTAGCGATTATGAGACTTAAAACTGCTACAATTGTTGCTATGCTGCAGCGGTCGGTTTAAATAAGCGTCATGCATATCTCTTCTAGATACTAGTGACAGAGAGTAAATGAGACAAAAAGAGTCCGTCTCTAGGTGCCCATAATCTGTCATTTGTATGACAGACCTGACCGTTAGATGTCTATTGCAACGTAGTAATAATATATTTATCGCTTCAACTGTTGTATGTCTGTGTGATTCAATACTATTTTACTCATGCCAACAACATTCAATATATCAAATTTTATTCTATTTTCTCTTGCTCTTTAATTGCATTTATTTGCATAATATTTGCATTTATGTTTTTATTAAGCAAATAATAATAAATCATTCAACCCATAATCATTAATGATTTGGAAATAAATATATGCACCATCATACCATATGTTGTCCTCAAGTACAACACTCCACTTGAAGAATGAAAGAGGACTCTCAAGACAATACTAGGTGTAGGAGTAGGACCATGTTTGGCTATCAACAATACTTATTATTGAGATCAATTTGATCCATGCAACAAAAAAAGATCTATTAATTCAACCATGAAAAAAGAAAAAGGAGAAATTAAAGCAAAAAGAATGAAAAAGGAGTATGGGCGGATCAACCTCCCAAACAACCCCTTAGAAAAAAAAGAAGAAGCCAAACTTACCAATCATCATAGTCAAGATATTTACAACAAATTGTCTCAATTCCCACCACCACCCCAACTTGGATTTTTGGACGCAGCGCAGTTTGATTGCATAACAGTTCTGTATAATACTGCTAAATCTCATTGAAAGTAAACTTTTTTTTTTTCAATTGTTTTTCACGAATAGATACTATTCATTTATTAAGAATTAAACACAGAATATTGATGGAAATGTAATCTGACTATATCCACCCTCAATTTCCATCCCCACTCTCCATGATTCTCACTTCACTCACAACCAACAGTTGGTTATCAATACTCCCACATAAATAGGGATTATTCATTTACAGATATTTATTATTGAATCAAATGCTCTCTTTCCATTTCTCTTTTTGAAAATGAGTCCAAAATGGTCCCATCTCAATTGGTTAAATAAACCAAAAAGAAGAAGAAGATAGTTTCTCCAAAAAAAAAAAAAAAGCAACATCATGGTTTTATTCATTTTCTTTCCACAAGTTCACACTGATGAAAACATTGGATTGCAGTTTGAAAAAAAAAAATACATAACAAGAACATGTAACTTTTATATGACATACATTATTATTACTCATAAAATAAATAAATTTAATTACCAATAATGAATTTTAGAGACTCAACAGGGTGATGCTGACATGACATCTGTCATATATATATTTGTGTCAGGTGTGATCAATTTTCGTTAATCATATATATACACGGACATACATACCTTGCGTCGATGGTATCGGGAAGGCGATAATAACCGGCATGGTGACCCAAGTCGGCGGGGGCGAGTGCACCGGAGTGACCGAAAATGGGTAATGAAAGTTGGGTTTCAACAAGTCTTGGAGACTTAGTAGTGGGGTTGGAGGTGGTTGGGTTTATAATGTTGACATCATGTTTAGGATGCAAATTGAGTTCTCTGATGAGTTTTTCCCCTAGTTTTGGTCTGTCAGTGTTTGCAGTTGTAAAAGGTACGAGAAAAACAAGGGAGAAGAAGGACAGAGAGAGGAGGAGAGAGGAAAAGGGACCCATGATTGGTTAGTGAATGAATGAAGGAAACTTGTGTTTGGTGTGGTGGTTTATATAGGGTTTGATTTGGAGAGAGGAAAGGAGATTTTAACGGCCAGTTTGTTAGGAATTATGAGATTTTTTTTATTTTTTTTAAAATACTACCTCCGTCCCAAAATGATCTTCACACTTTTTTTCGACTTTACTACGAAGGAACTTTGATTAATAATTTTAGGTTGATTTAATTATCCTAATAAAAATCTAAAACTTGTTATTCAATAACAAGTTTTAAATTTTCATTAACATAATTAAATCAATCTAAAGTTATTGCTAAAAGTTCTTTTATAGTTACAGCAAAAAAAAAGTGTGAAGATAATTTTGTGGGACGGGGAAATTATAATATTATTGTTCCTATTTGTCCTCAATTTGGTTACCTAGAAACAACATTCTGTTTCTCTTACTATTTTATTTTTTGTTTTTGCTTTTGTTTTAGTGCAAAGTTTCCTTTACTAGTAATTTGTTTCTTTTCATTGTTTTACACGAAGACAACGTTTGGGGATGGGATATGGAATGAGACTTGAATATACATATATTGTCCATTTAATGGCTATAATAAGATAATAAGTGTGAAATCATTATTTTGTGGGATTTAATTTGAAATTTCGTTCTTATACAAATTTGGTCAAATGAGTTCTTGATAAAAAGACGGGAGATAGGTCCACAAACAATTAAGGTGCAATCAAATCGACTAACTATTATTCTCTCAATCCCAAAATATGTGTAAAAAGATGCAATCAATTAAGTATTATTCCCTCAATCCCAAAATATGTGCAGTAATTTGATTTATTTTTGTCAACTTAATTAAACTTTGATTTTTTTTTAATGAAATGCACAAATAATTATTGCTTGTATTTTATTTTGATGAATCAATAATCATTTTCAAAATTTATGAGGGTAATGGAAAAAATTCATATTTTTTCTTTTGTAATTGACAAAGGTACTTAAAATATGATTTTTGTTTAGAAACGCAAGAAGTATTATTGACAAAATCCCTCCGTCTTATTTTAAGCTTAAAAAAATTGGTCACAAAAATTAAAATTAAGGAGATGAATATTTTTAGTATAAATATGAAAAGTGAGGTACGGCGTTGTGAGTAGAAAAGAGAAAGTAAGGTAAAAAAATTATTAATGAATAGTTGTTGTGAGTATAACATGTATGATCCATTTGATAAAGAAGTACTATAAACTTTTATTTTTTGGTTTTTAAAGTATAAGATGAAATAATCAAAAGGAAAAATTTTGAAGTAAAATGAGACAGAAGAAGAAGTATAAATCTTGATTTCAATAAAAGTCACCTAACTATAGGATTTTAGTGAATTTAGATATGAACTCTTTTTTCATTTTTTAAGTATACTTTTTGATGCAGTGACGAACTAAAAAGGACTAGTTCCCCGAGCCTATTTTTACCGGATTCATTTATTATAGGGTTAATTGCAATTTAGGCCTGAAATGTAGGGGGGTCTTCGATGGAGGGTCTGATGTTTTCCCCCCGCTACATCAGGGTCTAATATGCGTTTTTCCAGCCAATTAAGGGCTTTTTGACGGAATTCGTTAGAAATCTCGTTAATTACCTATGTGCCGAGCACGTAGTCACTAAATTGGTTAGTTTAATTTTTTTTTAACATACCATCTTATATACCAAACAAACAGAGTTATTTTACATGCAAAGTCATACCCTGATACATACCAACTAGTCTATTAACATGCACACCATGAAAATCATTTAGTAGACATGGATAAATAGACAGAGGTGGCTCTTCAAAACACTCATTTAGGTAGTCCATGGATGCAGCTTGTTTTGCCAAACGGTCAGCTACTGAATTTCCTTCTCTATAAGATAAAGAACACCACAGCTGATGAAACTCTTGCATTAAGTGCGTGCAATCAGTTAGCAAGTTTTGTGCGCCAACCGGAGAATGCTGCCCTCTTCACAATACATTAAAAGTTACTAAGGAATCCGTTTCCAAATGAAGTTTATCAATGCGAATAAACCTAGCATATTGTAAACCAGTTCGAACTGCCTAAATTTCCGCAATCATATTTGATGTGTGCCCGATAGATTGACTAAACCCTAATATGCATTTACCCTCTTGATTACAAATAATGCCTCCGATGCCTGCACTTGCTGGGTTTCCTTGTGATTGTCACGACCCGAAAACCCGCCTCTATTTTCTGAGTAATTAATATTTATTTATTTATTTATTTATATGTGCATTTTATATATCATAATATCTTTATGTCTAGCATTTTAATTGATCAATTATGCTAAGTTTGAAGTTAGGGGCTTTAGTGTTAATTGAGAGATGTTGGTTTGGGTTTAATTGTTCAAAGTAGAAGTAGAGGGTTATTTGTGAAACTTTTTAAAACTCTTTTACTTACTCCCTCCCTACTCTTCCTTCTCCCTCAATCTCTTCCTCACCACACACACACACAGTGATTTCTCTCTCTCTTCCATTGTTAAGAAAAGGTAAGAAAATCTCTCTCCCTCTTTCCTTCTTTTGATCATCTTCCTCTCATTATTTCTTATTGCTCATTTTATGAAAAATGTTTAGATCGTCGATAGGATCGTGTAGAGCTAAGAAAATTCGAATTCCGTCATCTTTGATAAATTCCAAGTAAGTTGCTTTTCCCCCATTTATGTTAAAAATGTTCATCCTTAGCTCATTTGATGCTCTAGTTGTTATATATTGCTTCTTAGGTTGATTTGGAATTGATTTGCATTTTATCCATTTTGTGAAATTTTGATGTTTGAATCATCTCTTGAATTGGGTAGTCTAGATGATGTTATATGAGTAATTTTAGGCTTATAAGTTGTTTTAGTACCTTAGTATACTTGTTAGAAGTGTTAGATTTTGGATTGATTGAGAATGGGTAAGAATTTTGAAGAACCCAATTCATTCTTGCCGATTTCCGGCAGAACAGGGGTAGTGGGCGACCGCCCAGAATGGGCGTGCGGCCGCACATCTTTCTGAGTGGTTTTTGTCTTGGTTGAATTAGTTTTGGGCGACCGCACAACCCTTTGTGGGCGGCCGCACAGTGCTTGCTGAAGGGTTATACTTGTTTCTTTTGTGTGATTTAAGAACGTGTTTTGGTCTAAGTCTTGGGTGTCTTTCTAGTCGACCTTAGTGAACATTGTGGTACACTCTAGTAATAGAATTGGGTCCTTTGTGATTAAATTTGTGTTGGAAATTGATTAAGTGTTAATTGGGATTTTGGAACATCTTATTGATGTATTATTGGTTTGACTTGTCCTTATGATGATTAATTGGTATGATTCCCTACTTTGGAATCATTAATTGTTTATTTAAGCTAGTATTTATTACTTGGCGTTTATTTGAAAGTCCAGCTGGTATTTGTGGTTGTGTCGGGCGATGGGGAATATTATGATGGCAACGAGCCGAGTCCATTATAGTGTTGTCCATTGTTTTGCCCTTACTTTCCTCTTCCAGATTGGCCTTGGTTGAGATGGGCTAGCTCCCTTTGGTGAGTATTCTAGCTAGTTGGTTTTGGGTTATGACTTTGTGTCATTTTCCCTTGTTACTATTGGTTCTTGGTTCCGGTACCGGGTTATTATCTTCATCTGTTTATGCTACTATGAAGATGGTTTGATTGGTTGATTGGTTGAAGCTGCGCAGCGATCCTTATTATGTTCTATCATTTTGGGAAACCTTGGCTCAATATCCTTTGTTACTTGTTTATTTCCGCTGCTATCTGTTAACTGATAATTGTTACGTGCTATGTGAGTTTTATTATTGTTTATTGCATCATAGCATGTCATGTTGTTGCATTAGTAACTTACTGAGATTTGTCTCACCCCCTTTCTTTTTATCTTTGTTTTCCTTAACCCCCCCCTGGAGGAAAGGAATAGGACTCGTTGATCACGAGGAGGACGTCGAGAGGGTTTGTGACTTTTGGGCAGGTGGTTATTTGGTTTACATTACCTAAATGTAAAACCTTTTGGGAATAATATTACCAACAATGACGTCATTAAGTTTGTAATATTTTGTTTTTGGTGTAAGCTTGTGGAGCTTATACCGGTTGTATTAAGTTGTGGTTAAACTTGGATTTCTAAAACCTTGTGTTAAATCTTTAAGTATAAAATGAAATTTTTATCTTCAGTATTTTGGTGTTTATTGTTTTAAGTCGACGTCCAGCTGGCGAGCTCCCGGGCCGCGGGGTCGGGGTCGCCACAGTTGGTATCAGAGCTATGGTTTAGCTCTAAGTATAAGTATAGGTGGACTAGAATGACCTAGGAGGGTAGTAGTGTTCGGAGTGAGTAACGGTTGGTGTTTTATGCAGGTATTTGTTCGAAATGGCTAGAAGAAGGGCTGGTGAAGGTCCCGGTGGGGCTCCAAATCATAATGAGATACGGGAAGAAAATCGTGCGATGTTTCAGGGTATGTTTGAAGCGGCTATGAAAGCAATTCATGACCAAGGGCTTAGAGAGGAACATGTAGCACCTCCACGATATGGGTTGGAGCAGTTCTTGAAGTTGAAACCAATTGAGTACGATGGTGAGCCTGATGTGAAAAAGGCTGAAATGTGGATTGAGTCAATGGAGAAGATCTATGATGTCTTTGGTTGCACGGACGAGGATAGGGTTCGGTTTGCGGCTTATAAGCTAGTTGGGGCTGCTGAACATTGGTGGAAGGCACTTAAGGCAAGTTGGGATGCGACTCTTGTACCGTATACTTGGGAGTTGTTTGTGAGGAAATTCAAGGAACACTTCATTCCTTTGGTTGATCAGAATAGGAAGGAGATTGAGTGCCTAAACTTGGAGCAGGGCTTGTTGACGGTAGCTCAATACTCAGCTAAGTTCACAGAATTAGCTAGGTATTGTGACTATCTTGTAATAACCGAAGAACAGAAGGCAATGAGGTTTATCAGGGGCTTGAGGATGGCTATCAGAACTCAACTTATAGCCCAGAGAATTCAACTTTTTCAGGATGCTGTAGACGGTGCCTACTTGATAGAGCAAGATATCGGAGAGCACAAGAGAAAGACAGAGGTAGCTAACACGGGTAAACAAGGAGGTCAGAGCAAGTCGTAACCACAACAACGTTCGGATAACCGAGGTAATTCTGGGGGACAGTCTCAGTTCAGAGGGCAACCAATCCCAAGGAATCCGGGCACTACTCCGGGGAATCAAGGGAATCAGAACATGAGGCTCTGTGCCTATTGTTAGAAGGAAGGTCATTCGGAGGATCGTTGTTGGAAGAAGCAAGGGAAGTGTATTAATTGCGGTCAGTTGGGGCACTTTATGAAGGATTGTCCGAGGTTTAAGGGTCAGCCATCGGGAAGTGGAGCTGGTACTGCTCAAGGTCAGAAGAGAGATGCAACGGGGAAGCCTAAGTTTCAAGAAAGAGTTTTTGCTATGAACCAGCAGCAGGCTACTGATGATCCTTCAGTGATAGGAGGTATTATTTCTGTGTCTAGTGTGAGCGCCCGTGCATTAGTAGATCCAGGATCATCGCATTCATATATATCTGTGCACTTTGCTTCTTTGCTAAATGCTTCATATGAGTCCTTACCTTATGTGTTAGAGGTGTCAACTCCTATGGGAGAGTGTCTGGTGACTGATAAAGTGTTTCGTGCTTGTGATGTGCTTATTTGTGGTCATGTTTTGTGTGCGGATTTGGTAGTTCTTCCGATACAAGACTTTGACGTTATTTTGGGTATGGATTGGCTGAGCAAATTTCATGCTTCAGTTGATTGTCGTAATAAGGTCGTTACTTTTTCTATTCCTAATGTGCCTAAGTTTGTTTTTGAGGCTATTCCTTTGGGTAAAAATATTCGTATAATTTCTTATGTGAAAGCGAAGAGGTTGTTGCATCGTGGTTGTGAGGGTTATTTGGCTAGTGTGCTAGATACCAAGAAAGAATCACCTGGGTTAGAGAGGGTTCGGGTAGTTAGAGAATTTCCTGATGTTTTCTCTTCAGAGTACAGTATGCCACCCGATCGAGAGATAGAGTTCTGTATAGATCTATTACCAGGTACAGTTCCGATTTCGAAAGCACCTTATAGAATGGCTCCAGCAGAGTTGAAAGAACTGAAGGTTCAGTTACAAGAGTTGCTTGATAGAGGATTTATTTGACCTAGTGTTTCACCGTGGGGAGCACCAGTTTGTTTGTAAGGAAGAAAGACGGTTCGTTGAGGTTGTGCATTGATTACAGAAAGTTGAATCAGGTAACGGTGAAGAACAAATATCCTCTACCGCATGTTGATGATTTATTCGATCAACTTCAAGGGTCAGTGGTATTCTCTAAACTTGATTTGAGGAGTGGATACCATCAGTTGAGAATTCGATCGGAGGATGTTCCGAAGACTGCTTTTCGCACCCGATATGGTCACTATGAGTTCTTAATTATGCCGTTTGGGTTGACTAATGCACCTGCCGTGTTTATGGACTTGATGAACAGAATTTTCCATCCCTATCTTGATTCATTCGTGGTGATCTTCATTGATGATACTTGTTTATTCCAAATCTCGAGAAGAGCACGAGCAACATTTGAGGACAGTTTTATCAGTACTCGCAAAAGAGCAGCTATTCGCGAAGTTTAGTAAGTGTGAATTTTGGCTCGAAAAAGTTTCATTTCTGGGCCATGTTATTTCTAAAGATGGGATTTCTGTGGATCCTTCGAAGATAGAAGCTATTATTGATTGGAAGAGACCAAAAACAGTGACAGAGATCAGAAGTTTTATGGGGTTAGCAGGGTACTACAGGAGGTTTATAGAAGGGTTTTCACGGATTGCTACACCGATGACTCAGTTGACCCGAAAGAATGTTCCGTTTGAGTGGACCGAAAAATGTAACAACAGTTTTGAGGAGTTGAAAAAGAGGTTGACTATTGCACCGATATTGGCATTGCCTAATGGGAACGATGAACTAGTGATTTATAGTGATGCATCGAAGGAAGGTTTGGGTTGTGTTTTAATGCAGAATGGGAAAGTTATCGCGTATGCTTCGAGGAAATTGAGTCCGAGTGAACAGAATTATCCTACTCACGACATGGAATTGGCAGCTATTGTTTTTGCTCTTCATAAGTGGAAGCATTACCTTTACGGGGCAAAATTTGATATTTTCACGGATCACAAGAGTTTGAAGTACCTCTTCTCCCAGAAGGAACTGAATAACCGACAGCGCAGATGGATGGAACTTTTGAAGGATTATGATTGTAAGATATCTTATCACCCGGGAAAAGCGAATGTTGTAGCCGATGCTATTAGTAGAAAATCTTATGTGGCTTCGATGATGGTTCGAGGGTAGAAAATGCTAGAGGATGTTCGAGATTGGTGTCCTCGTGAATCGAGACATGGGGCTATTTTTGCGAACATTAGGGTATCTCCAACCCTAATTCAGAGAATAAAGGAAGCTCAGAAAGAAGATCCGGAGTTAGTGAAAATAATGGGTAAAATGAAAGAGAAGAACTTCGAGGATTTTTCTATCAGTTCGAATGGAGTGTTAACTTTTCGTGGACGTTTGTGTGTGCCCGAGGTTGATGGTATAAAGAGGCAAGTTTTGGATGAGGGTCATAAATCGAGATATACTATTCACCCTGGTAGTACGAAGATGTACCAAAATCTGAAACAACATTTCTGGTGGAACAACATGAAGAGATAAATAGCTGAGTATGTATCGAAGTGTTTAACTTGTCAGCAGGTCAAAGCTGAGCATCAGAGACCCGCAGGACTACTTCAGCCGTTAGAGATTCCAGAGTGGAAATGGGAACATGTGACTATGGATTTTGTTATGGGACTGCCTCGTACCCGTAGGAAGTATGACAGTGTTTGGGTAATCGTGGATAGACTGACCAAGTCTGCTCATTTCTTACCGATTGATATTAGATACTCGATGGAAAAGCTTGCGACCCTTTATATTAATGAGATTGTGAAATTACATGGGGTTCCGGTTAGCATTGTATCGAATCGTGATCCGAGGTTTACTTCTAGATTCTGGAAAGCATTACAGGAGGCTTTGGGTACAGATTTGCGATTCAGTACAGCTTTTCACCCTCAGACCGACGGTCAATCCGAGAGAACTATTCAGATTTTAGAAGACATGTTGCGAGCTTGTTCGATAGACTTTTCTGATTCTTGGGATATGCACTTACCTTTAGTGGAATTTTCTTATAATAACAGTTATCAGGCTAGCATTGAGATGGCTCCTTATGAGGCTTTGTATGGGAGAAAGTGTAGATCACCTATCTGTTGGGATGAGATCGGGGAAGCGAAGATATGGGGTATTGATTTGATTCAGGATTCATTCGAGAAAGTCAGAATTATTCGGGATCGATTGAAGACAACCCAGAGCCGAAAAAGAGCTATGCTGATCATAGAAGACGAGATCTAAATTTTCAGACCGGAGACTTTGTATTTTTGAAGGTATCTCCGAAGGTGGGTATTCGAAGGTTTGGGAAGAAAGGTAAATTGGCTCCGAGGTTTATTGGACCGTTTGAGATTTTGGGAAAAGTGGGACTTCTTGCTTATCGACTTGCGTTGCCATCTTCTCTGGACCGGTTGTATAACGTCTTTCATGTTTCTATGCTTCGGAAGTATTTTCATGATCCATCTCACGTGTTACCGAGGGTACCTGAGGATATAGAACCTGACATGTCATATGAGGAACGACCGGTTCGGATTCTTGATACCAAAGTGCAAGAGTTGAGGAATAAAAGCATTGCGTTGGTTAGAGTGCTATGGAGGAATCACAATGTTGAAGAATCAACGTGGGAGCTTCGAGAAGAGATAGAGAGGAAGTATACGTGGCTTTTTGTTTCGGGTAAGTACCTTTAAAATTCGGGTCGAATTTTCTTTAAGGAGGAGTGAATGTCACGACCCGAAAACCCGCCTCTATTTTCTGAGTAATAAATATTTATTTATTTATTTATGTGTGCATTTTATATATCATAATATCTTTATGTCTAGCATTTTAATTGATCAATTGTGCTAAGTTTGAAGTTAGGGGCTTTAGTGTTAATTGAGAGATGTTGGTTTGGGTTTAATTGTTCAAAGTAGAAGTAGAGGGTTATTTGTGAAACTTTTTAAAACTCTTTTACTTACTCCCTCCCTACTCTTCCTTCTCCCTCACTCTCTTCCTCACCACACACACACACAGTGATTTCTCTCTCTCTTCCATTGTTAAGAAAAGGTAAGAAAATCTCTCTCCCTCTTTCCTTCTTTTGATCATCTTCCTCTCATTATTTCTTATTGCTCATTTTATGAAAAATATTTAGATCGTCGATAGGATCGTGTAGAGCTAAGAAAATTCGAATTCCGTCATCTTTGATAAATTCCAAGTAAGTTGCTTTCTCTCATTTATGTTAAAAATGTTCATCCTTAGCCCATTTGATGCTCTAGTTGTTATATATTGCTTCTTGGGTTGATTTGGAATTGATTTGCATTTTATCAATTTTTGTGAAATTTTGATGTTTGAGTCATCTCTTGAATTGGGTAGTCTAGATGATGTTATATGAGTCATTTTAGGCTTATAAGTTGTTTTAGTACCTTAGTATACTTGTTAGAAGTGTTAGATTTTGGATTGATTGAGAATGGGTAAGAATTTTGAAGAACCTAGTTCATTCTTGCCGATTTCCGGCAAAACAGGGGTAGTGGGCGACCGCCCAGAATGGCGTGCGGCCGCACATCTTTATGAGTGGTTTTTGTCTTGGTTGAAAGAGTTTTGGGCGACCGCACAACCCTTTGTGGGCGGCCGCACAGTGCTTGCTGAAGGGTTATACTTGTTTCTTTTGTGTGATTTAAGAACGTGTTTTGGTCTAAGTCTTGGGTGTCTTTCTAGTCGACCTTAGTGAACATTGAGGTACACTCTAGTAATAGAATTGGGTCCTTTGTGATTAAATTTGTGTTGGAAATTGATTAAGTGTTAATTGGGATTTTGGAACATCTTATTGATGTATTATTGGTTTGACTTATCCTTATGATGATTAATTGGTATGATTCCCTACTTTGGAATCATTAATTGTTTATTTAAGCTAGTATTTATTACTTGGCGTTTATTTGAAAGTCCAGCTGGTATTTGTGGTTGTGTCGGGCGATGGGGAATATTATGATGGCAACGAACCGAGTCCATTATAGTGTTGTCCATTGTTTTTCCCTTATTTTCCTCTTCCAGATTGGCCTTGGTTGAGATGGGCTAGCTCCCTTTGGTGAGTATTCTAGCTAGTTGGTTTTGGGTTATGACTTTGTGTCATTTTCCCTTGTTACTATTGGTTCTTGGTTCCGGTACCGGGTTATTATCTTCAGCTGTTTATGCTATTATGAAGATGGTTTGATTGGTTGATTGGTTGAAGCTGCGCAGCGATCCTTATTATGTTCTATCAGTTTGGGAAACCTTGGCTCAATATCCTTTGTTACTTGTTTATTTCCGCTGCTATCTGTTAACTGATAATTGCTACGTGCTATGTGAGTTTTATTATTGTTTATTGCATCATAGCATGTCATGTAGTTGCATTAGTAACTTACTGAGATTTGTCTCACCCCCTTTCTTTTTATCTTTGTTTTCCTTAACCCCCCCCAGGAGGAAAGGAATAGGACTCGCTGATCACGAGGAGGACGTCGAGAGGGTTTGTGACTTTTGGGCAGGTGGTTATTTGGTTTACATTACCTAAATGTAAAACCTTTTGGGAATAGTATTACCAACAATGACGTCATTAAGTTTGTAATATTTTGTTTTTGGTGTAAGCTTGTGGAGCTTATACCGGTTGTATTAAGTTGTGGTTAAACTTGGGGTTTCTAAAACATTGTGTTAAATCTTTTAGTATAAAATGAAATTTTTATCTTCAGTATTTTGGTGTTTATTGTTTTAAGTCGACGTCCAGCTGGCGAGCTCCCGGGCCGCGGGGTCGGGGTCGCCACAGTGATGCTCCGTCAACATTGAGTTTGAAAATAGTATACGGAGATGGGGACCATTTAATTGAAATTAAAATTTGAACATGAGGCATGACTCGGGTACTTGGGAAAGAAACATTATGATATTCGTTAAGTTGCCTGAGTTGGTTTCGAAAAAGAGAAACTGTGATCGGTTGTGAGTTGAAAAGATGTTTGTTTCGAAATTGCCAAATTAACCGATAAGCGTTAATCACCGAAAACAACTCGCACCATTTTCTACTTTTAAAATGCGGATGAAGTAAAATGTGAATGAACAAGTTCGATGAAACTAAAGGAGGAACGTTACAATACCAACGAATACCCGCAAAACTGAGACAGTCATTAATAAGATGCCATAAAGAATCCTCACCTTGATTGCAGAGTTGACAAAAAGATGAAGAAATGATGTGCTTTCTTGCAAGCACAGTTGAAGATGGGAGTGCATCCTGACTACTTTGCCAAATAAACATTTTAAGTCGATAACAACAAGGTAATTTCCATAACCAAGTCCAAGGTATGAAGGCCTGGGGGATAGTCGATGTTTGTTTATTAATTATCCATTTATAAGTATTTTTAATTGAAAAATTTTCATCCCACGAAGGCTCCCAAAGAAACGAATCGCGAATATCCGAAATCGGGATAGGTTACGCTTTAATTTGATTAATTGCAAGAGGGTTTAAAAATTGGCCCAATAATTGGAAGTTCCACCCTGACCGAATCCGATATTGATCAACAGTGTGGTCTTCCCAATCCTCCGGAATCGGTTGAGTTAAAGAATTTTTTAAAGGAAGGGAAGAACACCATTTATCAGTCCAAAATCTAGTATTATACATGTTCCCAATAGAATGGAGGACCCCAGATTTAAACAAAGGCAAGAGTTTAAAAAGCTGTTTCCAACTCCATGAAGCTGAAGAATGAATTATATCTTGGAAAATGGGTGAAGAAGGAAAGTATTTAGCTTTAAGAAGCATCACCCAAAGAGATTTGGACTGTGTCAATACACGCCACAATAACTTTAAC
Organism: Campanula takesimana; assembly: GCA_026119855.1. Taxonomy (NCBI): domain Eukaryota; kingdom Viridiplantae; phylum Streptophyta; class Magnoliopsida; order Asterales; family Campanulaceae; genus Campanula; species Campanula takesimana. The sequence goes on along the minus strand of JAOWBW010000681.1, from coordinate 112,816 downwards.
TGAAACGCAATGTTTAGCACATGGAAGTTCCGAAAACCCAAACCCCCCTCCTCAACTTCTTTTTCAAGGTGTTTCCAAGATAATAACGGAAGTGCTTTATGATCGCTTGAGGCACACCAAAAAAAATTACGAATTAAAGAAGTAAGTTTTAAAGTTGATGTTTTAGGGAGGGGAGGGCAGGCATAGTATAAATTGGATGCGAGAGAAGAGTGTCTTTGATTAGAGTGGCTCTCCCAGCTTTGGATAACAATTTATTTTGCCAAATCGAAATGCGTGAACGAAAAGATTGGTTTAAAGAAGCGTACAGAGATTTAGTTATTCTGCCATTAGGGAGAGGTAATCCCAAATACTTCTCTCCCTTGTGAAGATCACGAAAGTTGAAAATTTTTAAGGTTGAGTTTTTAAACAAAGGGTCCGTTTTGGGGGAAAAAAGGATGGCGGATTTTTCATGACTTAAAATTTGACCCGAGTCAACACAAAAATTATTCATCTCACAATTCACTATTTCGATTGTTTTTTGCTCATTTTTGAGAAAAAGAAAGCAGTCGTCAGTAAAAGTAAGACATGGAATTCTAGGACCCAGACGACTAGTGGAAATAGCTTTGATTTCATTATTTACTGCTTTAATGGCCAGAGATTTCAACAACATATCCAGTGCTAGAATAAACAAATACGGAGATAAAGGAGCACCTTGTCTAATGCCTCGAGTAGGGTTGTTAGTTTAAATTGATATTAACTATTCAGGGGGTTAATTGACATATTTCAAAAATTAAGGATGGTTAAACAAAAAAAAAACTCTCAATATTGCCCCTGCCCCAAATCCTAACTCTATACAACGCCAGAAAGAAAAAACTTCACATCCTCCGACTTCTTTCGTTTCCGATGTCTTCAACCATGGAGTTCAAGCAAAATCTTTTTCCTTCCCAATAACGAAACAGAATAACAGTCACAAAACAATGGATTTCGATGATGAAGAAGCAATAGATAAACCCATATTTCAAACCCAGATTCGGTGAGGAGCAAGACTAGAGTTAAATGAATGTGTTTGTTCATGATTGTGTGTTTGATTTTAAAACCCAGATTCCCCCCATTCTAATGAGTTTGTTCCTGAATTCGATTTTGATTTTGTGTTTTTGTGGAGTTGTAGAAGTGAGTTTGTCGGATCTAATGGGTTTGGCCGATTTAATGGTGAAAAAGTTAGAAATGTAGCTAAGGTAGCTGATGACCGAACCGGACGTACTGCTACTCCTGAGACCAAAGGGAATGAGTACGGAAGAAAGAATCTTTCTTCTCCCCTAGGCTCATGAAAGTAGGACTCTTCTTCCGCAATCTGAATCACACAAACTTTTCCCTGCCATAATATAATGGTTCACTTCCTATTGGATTGAGTATCGCTGATACAAGTCGTATCCTAGATGTAGAAATAGAAGAAGTTACAGTACTGGGATGAGATATTTTACGCAGTAGCAAACGTAGAAGTCGTGAAAGAGGCCATAGTAGAAGAAGAAGATATGGTATAGGAATCCGATTAAGATAATTGCAGCCGAGGATTGACCTACAGCTCTGATACCATGAAGACAGGCAATGTATTGCTGCTTTGTATCTCTTGAATAAGAAATTAGGGTTACATGTGAGAAGCCGTAAGTGAATCGATAGTACAAGTCAATGACAAACGACCCTAGTCTAGCATCACTAAGACTAGCAACTGCACAGCAACAATCATGCAACATCCAGGCAAATGAAAGAAAATGTAAACAAAACAACTAGTTATGGAATCTGAGGCAGATCCAGTGCTATCTCAATAAGTATGTCTATCTCTCCTAGAGGGCTTCCGTCATATGCTTAAGAGCCTAGCCCAAATAGAGTGAACAATTTCCTTTTGGATAGAGCAGAGGTCTTTATATTCATTTCTGAATAGTCGGGCATTCCCCTCTCTCTCTCCAAATGGAGTAAACGTAAGATATCAAGGCAAGTTTTTTTTATCACGATTTGAAGGTTATTACCCTTCCATTCATTAGTTTCCTAGCTAATGGATTGTTCCCAATTAAGGCTAGGCCAGTTAACTGCACACTTACTCATTAAGAACTTCCAACTATTCCCAATAAAGTGACATTACAGGAATAAATGATCATGATCCTCTAGACATAGTCTACAAAAGACAGAGTTTTGACTCCTTACATGGATCATGATCCTCTAGACATAGTCTACAAAAGACAGAGTTTTGACTCCTTACATGGAGAAATCTTTTCATTCTATCAAAGGTGCTCAATCTTCCTAAAATGGCTAACCAGAGCATAAAGCTATACCTAGGGACTTCCTTAGGAAACCAAACCAGATGGTGCTGAAGAAAACAAAAGATAGGCGATAAAATAACGAAGCTTTCATTTATCTGTGTATTGTGTATTTACAATGAAGGAGGTCTCTACCTTTTATAAACCTCCTACAATATTCACGGGCTAAACAATAGGGTTTCCTAACTATAGATCCTAAATAAAAGGAAAGAAGATAAATACAAAAAATGTATGTAGATATGTATGTAATCATATCTTTGATATTCTACACTCCCCCTCAAGTTGGCGCATACAAGTTTCGAATGCCCAACTTGCCAACCAAGAAACGAACGTGCTATGCCTAAGGCTTTTGTGAATAGGTCGGCTACCTTCTCTTTAGTGGATATCTTCTGAGGGAAAATATCACCTGACTCAACTCGTTCACGAACAAAGCAACAATCCATTTCCACATGCTTTGTTCTTTCGTGAAAAACTGGATTATTTGCGATGTGTCTGGCTACCTGATTGTCACAATAAAGGGCAGTAGCATTCGACTGTGGAGCTTCAAGATCGTTGAGTAGCCATCGAAGCCATAAAATTTCACTGGTTGTCGTGGCCATGGCTCGATATTCTGCTTCGGCAGAGGAGCAAGAAACCACGCTTTGTTTCTTGCTGCGACATGAGATGGGTGCACCACCAAGAGACATGAAATAGCCTGTACAGGACCACCTTGTCATGGGACATCCTCCCCAATTGGCATCACAATATTGTAGACACCCCGCCTTGGACCTCTCATGTCACGATTGCATACACATTCTTTGTCTTCCTCTTTTCTGTTAAGTTTTGTTACTTTTCGTTAACTTTTGTTACTTTCCGTTAAGTTCCTGACTTACTCCATTAGTCTTGGATTTGACTAAGTGGCAAAGTCAACCTTGAGTCTTTGTTTCATTTATTTTCGTTGACTTTCGTGATGTTCGTTAAGTTTTTGGACTAATTCCGTTAGTTTTGGGGCTTAACTGCATAACGGGGTTAACATTTGGGCTAAAATATGAATTTTCTGAAGCTGGGATGCGCACGCCTTTGCCCTCCTTTGTAGGGATGGCCAAAACCGGTTTTGTGCGTTCCGGTTCCCGGTTCCGGTTCGGCAAAAGGGTGACCCTGAACCGTCCCGCGCTTACCCCGGTTCCGGTTTGGCACAATCCGGTTCCGGTTCCGGTACGGTCGGTCCGGTTCTGGTACGGTTCGGTCCGGTTCCGGTCCCCCCCTTTAAAATTATTGAAAAACAAGGGATTTTTGGTCCGGTTACGGTTCCGGTTCGGCATATATGTGACCCTGAACCGGCCCGGATTCCTTGCGGTTCCGGTTCGTCCGGTTCCGGTTTCCTCCCCGGTTTCCGGTTCCGGTTTTCGGTCCGGTTTGGCCATCCCTACTCCTTTGTGGGAGGCGTGCTCCTCCCATAGGGGGGGAGGGAAGCGCGCGCTTCCCGCTTCCAGAATCTCAGATTTGGCCAAATTTCCCTCTTTTCTGATTTGTAACCCCCAAGGCCATTATGCCTTGGCTTGATCCGGGGAAGGGCCATCTTTGTGACCAAAAACACTTCCCTAACACCTATAAATACCTCTTCATTCCATCATGGAAAGGGAGGAAGAATTCTTGAATCAAAAACACTTTAAAACACATAAAATCCATTTTCAAAGAGTGGTCACTATAGACAATTTGGTTCTTCCCCATTCAAGCACAAGGTACAATGTTCATTCTCTTATAAACTTGTAATCTTATATTTATTTTCTCTCCTTGTTAAAATTTTTTATTACACTCTTCATCTTTAATGTGTATGCAATCTCCATAAAAGGGATACAACCAAAAGGTCACTTCACTATTGAAGTTTGGCCAAGGTTACATCCCAACATTCCAAATTCCACTTTAATTTTCATTTCATTTCTTCATGTAATTGTTTGGCATAATTGTTACATGTAATCTTTTAGCATAAATTAATAAATAAAAACAATTCTCTTTTATTTCCTTTTAATTTTCCCCTTTCTTTCCATTGTAATTGTTAGCACTTCTTACATCAATAATTGAAGGACTTTTCTTTTTAGTATTAGAATACCAAAAGTAGCAAGACCCGCGTAAGCGGGGCGGAGTGGGTGTTTAAGTACTTCCCACTCCGTCACCTAACCCCCGAACCCCTCATCTCAAGAATCTTTGGTTTCGTAATCAATAAAAAAGGCTATTTTCTTAGGTTTTCTTGCGTTCCTCTAAAACGTGGGTGGCGACTCTTAAAATCAAGTAGACATCCTAGGATAATTCACCGCTCTAGCCAAGCTGTGGTTCCCCGGGGTATCTACAGTGGCGACTTGCTGGGGACATAGAGGGTTAAACTTGCATTTTCTGCTTTTGGTGTTCTTATATCTGTTTTCTGGGCATTCTGGTAAAAAGGGTAGGAAGCACGCGCCTCTGGCCTTCTTGGCCTAAAGCGCGTGCGTCCGACCTTTATTACCAGAATCGCCCACCTTCCATCTTGTCCTTCAAATTTCATATTTCTATGCTAACAAGTTTCTGCAGGGGAAAGCTACATAATTTGTGACCAGGGCGATCCCCTGAGTCCGCGGTTTCTTCTGACATTCTGACAGGTACCTCAGATGCGCGCGCCTCCCACATTCATGGCGCAATGCGCGCGCTTCCCACGTAACTTCCCTGAGTCACGCGCTTCTGAGCCATTTTCCAGAACAGAACAATGAACAGAATGGGCAGTTTTGACAGTGTGTGGGCACCGGGCCTGCATACACCCCCTTTTACTTTTGTTTATTCATTTTTATCGGTCACACGGGTGATTCGAAAGTTGTAAACTACGTGCTTATTTGTTTTTTTTTTTTTTATTTCCTTTGAAAAAAAAATTGTCACTTGTTAGACCTCACACTACGCGCACAATTCTTATCAACTGCTCACAATTGAGTAGCACAAGTCCAACCCCAAACCCGTCGAGGCCCGTCCTAGGAAGTTTCAAGCTCCACCCGACCTTGACTCTTCCGAAGCGGTCAACCTCAGCCCGTGGCGTAGTTCATGACTACATGCCGGGGGTGACCTTTAAGCCTCTCTTTAGCCGAGCACCAACCACACAATTCTAGTTAGGGTCTAACACTCCGTGACCAAGTAGGTTTTCATGTATCGAGATTTCCCTAAACTAATGTCATCAAATCATACATGCAGTTTCCAAGAGAAACAAACGGTTGTTATGGGACAAAATAAAACTCCGTCCCCAAAGTGGTCATAATGGACGCTAATAAAAAATCCGTCCCCGCATGTATGCTTTACTACATTAACTTAGTTTAATCCCGACACATGTAGGTATCACAAGCGTGGTGGAATCCGATGAGCATATGGGACCGCGAGATGATCTATATACTAGTGTGACGATTCCACTATTTTTCTAGAAACCCCAAAAAGGACTATGTCCTTCCGACTTTGTAAATAAATAAATTAAAAAAAATCATTTTTCTTATGTGGTTGAGTCTTTTTCCTTTGTTTGTGGTTTAATTATTTTACTCAAAATATGTTTGTGGGGCCAACCTAAGATCGACCGTGTTCTCTCAATAGGTCCAATGGCTTCCAACGGCAACAACAACAAGGGTGAGAACATCTCCGTGTCCAACGAAAGGCTCTTCAACATAATAAGAGCCATGGGGGAACAAATGGATAGACTTGTCGAGGATGCCCGCCGCAAGGATGATTTATGGCAAGCCCGTCTTGATCTCGAGAGGAGAATTCATAAGGAAGAAGTGTCCGAACTTAAGGCCCGTTTACGGGAGTTCACCGACAACAAGGAAAATGTCAACGGTAAGGCATGTTCAAGTGGCTCGCCTCTCAAAACTCACAAAGGTTCTACCAACGACCGTGTCTACACTCCCCTCCAAGGTATGACCGTCACCAAGGCCTATGAAGATCTCAAAGCAAAGGGACAAATTTCTCCTCTCCAAGGGTACAAGAAACCACAACCATTGCGTCGCAACCATGCCCACCACAAGTGGTGTGACTATCACCTATGCAGCGGTCACCTCACCGAGGATTGCTTCTCCATCCGCAACATCATCCAAGACTTGATTGACAATGGTGAATTTACCGTGGGTGAAGAACAACAGTTAGAGAATGGAAACATGCAAGAACTCATCAAGGAAGAGGCTCAGATTTGAAATGGGGTTTCAACAAGAGATCATGCTACAAGGCCGACAACAACAATCTCCGTTTCTCTTTCTCTACCTAGAAATAGGATTAAAAAAAAAAAAGAGTCGAAAGTCCTCTTAAGTGTGCATCAATGTTTTCTCTCGTCCTATGTTAAATGTTCGAGTCCATTGAGTCATCAAATAAAAGTCGTTCTTGTCCTCATACACTCTTCCAAGTTGTTCAATTAATTCTTGGCAAAATGATGAAAAAATGTCGAAACAAGTTTTGGAATGAAGGCCATCGCTTGAACGCCTAGAGGCTAAACATCAACGACGGCATCAACAACGAAGACATCAACAACGACGAAATCAAGACAAAGAAAGGTGGAGCAATGATCATGAAGCAAAGTTTTCAAAAGGGGATTAAAAAAAAAAAAAAAGGCTCGCTAGGTTGAAATCCTCAATTTAACCTAGGCAAAAGTTAGAGCACAAAAAAAAAAAAAAAAACAAATCCCCCTCAATCAAAGAAGTACAAGATCAACATCATTCCACCGATGAAGGACGAAGCAACAACCATCTCAACGAATGGAGCATCCACAAGAACTACGGTGACCTGAGCCTCTACACTGGAGGAACGTAGGCAACCTGCGGGTCCGGTCTCATGCAAGAAAGAAGATATGTTTATCCCTAGTGCGTTATGGTGATCGGCCTTCATCTCGAACTTGTCAAGACATCTTTGTACGAGTCATTTGCCAATGAATTAATCACCTCAAGATTGAACAACTTTCTTAGATTTGGAATAGCTATCCGTTCCTTGTCGAGTCTAGGGTTTCTCTTCTTTTTGCGATACTCCCAGTTTCTATGCAATCAAACTGGGGCTTTCTTTCTCTTCTCTCTTAATGACTTACTTGCCTTCGTGAGTCATTCAAAAAATATACATACATGAAGTCAATACTAGGGACACTTCCCTAGTCGAGTCAATGTCACTCATCTTTAGTGACAAAAGGTCTCCACCACAAAATCACATGTCTTATCTCCTCAGCCAGAGTCAATGAACACTTCCTCATTAATCGAGTCAAAAATGAAGACGCAAAAGAGATGCCCGCTAGATTGAAAACCCAAAAGGGCGGTCTAGGAAAAAAACAGGGTGCGTCATAAAAAAAATGAGAGAGTAAGAAAGAGAAGGGAAAGAGAAATGGAGATCTCCGGCCTCTAAGGAAGACAACTGCACAAGCTCTACATTGGATCTCCTCAACAAATCAATTCCCCACCGAGTCAACTTTGGGATTGCAAAAGGCTCGACAAGATATGGAACCATCAAAGGTTGTCTTGGGTTATCGGCATCATTCTCCAGTAGTGTGCATTTTTGGGTTCATGAAAAGAAGGCCCGTGGTAACCAAGACCCATCTGAGAACGAGCCCTTCATAAAAGGGAACGAGGTTGCACAAATAATCCCTAGCTAGTCAATTGACTTGGGCAGCAAATAGCAACAACATGTGTCTCAGTTTTCAAAGCTTCTACAGTATGTGCTTCTAAAGTATGCCGAAAGGCTCCCAAGAAATGGAGTATCTCTTGCCATGTCCTCTCATGTTTGTTCCCTCGCACGAGGACGAGTCTCTTGTTTTGCTCAACAAGTGATGACGCCCTAGGGGCTATGTGACTCGAGAAAGAAAACATCTCTTGCTTCATTTGACAATTAATGAGCCCTAGGGCTACACTCAAGAAAGATGTGTGAGACTATCCTCAAAGTATCTCAAAAGGAATGTCGAGAAGCACCTTCTTGTCATGTATGCTAATACTTGTTCCCCCGATCAAGGATAGGCCCTTCTCATCCCACTCCTAATCAATGGTGTCACTCTAGGGGGTATGATCAAGTTTTAAAGGCTCCCTCGGCAAGAAGAAATTCACTTCAGTGTCCCCGGCGGAGTCATGTGCAACATTGGAAGCTTCCTCAATTCGGCACCGAAGGTCTCAAGGGGCTTCGCAATCTACAATCTTTTGGGATACGGCATTACAGTGATACAAGCAAAGGGCAATATTGAGGCTTCACAATTAACAAGCTTTTGGGCAGTGATACCCGAGCAATGCAATTTGAGAGTAATCTTATGGCTCCATGAAAATGATCAAACTTCAATGGTCCCTTAACACTTCCAGTCAAAAGGCCTCTTGGTTTTAAATGAAGGCTCCGATGATATGAATGAATTTGATGATTCTTGTTAGAACTCACAGCGAGATTCTGAAGGAAGTCTTAGAGAAAAGGAAAAAGATTCAATATGCTAGACTCACCCGGCTAAGTTATAGCGGGCAATGCCAATATGTTAACTCTATAAGCAGAGTTACGGCCAATCCCAATGTTTCTGCAATACAGCACCCCCTTCTCCAAGATCAAAAGCACATGATGCATCCGAAGATCCGCCATCGGTTCAACTCAAGAATACTCGAGCAAACATACCGTTCGAGACTTTATCACGCGAAGACCTTATCATCTGCAACAACATCACCATCTGCCACGAGACGTCTCCCGAAGACCGTACTACATTTTCAACATGGACCTTCCGCTATTTGGGTATCAAACACAAAAGGGCCATCCATCTCCAAGCAAGAGAAAGAAGGAGATCGCCTTCAAGAGTCCTACCCGATGTGGCATCCGCTCTCAATACAAAGCTAAGACGATTTGGGGCTTCACATCGAAAGGTCTTCACATCCCGCCATCTCGAAGCCCACATGACATTTGGGGCTTAGCAATCTCCCGAAGCTTGGTATTAATAATCTTCTCTTGGGGATTGCTCTCGTCAACATCAAAAGGCGATTTATCATAGGGCTATAAAAGATTGACATCAAGGGCATTATAGGGGATTTTCAATCAACAACCCCTTATCTCGGCATCGAAAGTCTTTTGAAGCCCCATAAACGACAAATCTCTTGGGGCTAGACATCAATTTTCGTCAGACACCGCGGCGACAACATTCAAGCGAGGCAATCCGGACTTCGATTGAACATGACTCGATCTTGGGTTGGCTTTACAAACACAATGGTTAAAATGGTTCACCCACGAACTAAAAAAAATAATCTTTTTCTCACTAATTAAAAAAAAAAAGATTTTTTTTTCTTTTTTTTTCTTTTCTTGCGCAAAATTATGTGTTTCCTTTTTGCTTTGCTCTTAGCATTCTCCCCCAGCATTCTCCATCATCCTCGAACTACGCTGGTATGATTCTCTTAAAGGGATACGTAGGCAGCCTTTTGGCACGACCAACCCATCACCCAGAATACCATCTCGCCGACACTCCTTCTGTTGGGTTTCGTAGTAACATGCGCAGCGAAAAATAGCATTTAAAGTTTTATGAAACCCAAAGCCCATAGATCCATTCATATGATTAAATCAAATACTTGCAATATGAATACTAGAAAAACTAACCCTTGATGACTTTGAATTTGGTCTTTGATCTTGGTGGAGAAATTGAAGCTTTAATCACGAACAAGTAAGAACACGAACTTTGAAGATGATGAGCTTCACCCTCTAGCGGTATCCACACCTTGAACGAATATCAAGAACACTTGATCTTGGTTGCTAGACCAATATTGTGAAACACGTTTTCACAATTAATATGAACTATATGGAATTTTAGTTTGTGTATTATTTTGTTCTTCAATCTAGGATGTCTTAGAACAAAATAAAACTCTCTCAAACTCTTTGGAATTTGCACAAAAGCATTAGCTTTTATTCTGGCCGAATTTTGCTGTTTATATACAAGTTAGACCTATTCCAAATAGGAAACTTGTGTCTAAACCCGTCCAAAATTCTTTTCCAAATCAAATTAGGAAACCAGTCCCGACAAGGTGTGCGGCCGCTCAAAACCACCTGTGCGGCCGCACATCTATCTGGAAGGTTTCTGGTACTTTTTGAGCCAAGCTGTGCGGCCTCCCAAACCCTTTTGTGCGGTCGAACACCTGCCCCAGATTTCTCTAATTTCCAAATTCCTCCAAAGTCCTTCGACTCAATATTTTGATATAGTCCTTATTTAAGATTCGTTCTATTGTGTGTGACCCTCTAGGATTACACTAAGTTGGCAATGGGTTCAACCATGAAACCATAGGATATGATTAGGTTCTAGCAAACCGTCATACCTACCCAAATAGTATAACTAGATACAAGTTCGCATTCCTTTTGAATATGTCATAATCCCTTTGTCCACGATCTCATTGAACACAAGTCATGGTCAAACAGTCAACTTGTTTTTGTTCAATACTTTCTCGATTCCGAATATGTTGATAATCCAAATGACATTAATCTAATCAATTCATTTGAGTCCGGCCGAACATTTTCATCAACATCATTCCTACGAGAGGCCTAAGCTTGAGATCTCTCCGAAGAGGGACAAATCCATTTAGCTTATTATTCTTCCCTACGTGAATCCGATTATGTCAATCATACACTTTATAACTACCCGGTTAAAGGTAGCGTTTGAATATGTCAAACATAATGTTCATCAATTGGAAGACTATAATAACTTCATGTCTAATGATTCGAATGACATAACTAATATGGGATATATGTACGACATAGACCATGACATAAATCTCATACAGCGGGTCATGTCCAGTACCTTGTTCCAAACAAGTACCCATAAATCTAACATGATCATCCCATGATCATTTAGCCTTTATACTAGTGCTTAACAAGTACTAGGGACGGAGATTATTATAAGTAAACATGAACAACAATAATAATCAAAACATCTCTTTATTGATATGAAATAAATGATAACAATTACAACGTTTATTAAACGTGCCTAGGGCACCACTACCAACACCTTCAAAGGCAAGAACAATTCATCATCACCAACATCATCATTCTCCATCCAAAGCATGGATACTCTTCATCAAAAGCATCAACATCCTTCAACAATCCATCTCCAATCAAGCGACAATGGTAAGTGAAGGTATGAATACATCCGAGGCTTTCCTCAAATCACACCGCACACAAAATCACTTTCTCCATTCTTACAAAAACTCTCTCTCATGCAAAACTTCTTTCAAATCACATTGCACCACGAGCACAATTTCTCTTTTCATTTCACACTTCATGCATCTTCTTGCACAAACATATATACCTGCCAAGCACACACATAACAGGTACCACCACGAAGTTAATAGCATCCGCTACTCAAGGCACATCATCCCCAGCAGAAAATGGTCCACAGTCAACCATGCCCGCATCCCCATAATAAAGTCAACAGCAACTGCAGCTCTAGACAGCAATTTGGTCCACGGTGACCCCGCAATCAGCAAACGGATCCCGCTTCAGCAAACGGATCCCGCCTTAGCAAATGGATCCCGCCTTAGCAAACGGATCCCACACCAGCAAACGGATCCCGCTTCAAAAAACGAATCCCGCATCAGCAAACGGATCCCGCATCAGCAAACGGATCCCGCATTCAGCAAACGGATCCCGCCTCAGCAAACGGATCCCGCATTCAGCAAATGGATCCCGCATCAGCAAACGGATCCTGCTTCAGCAACCGGATCCCGCATTCAGGAATCGGATGCCGTAGTCAGCAAACGGTTCCCGCATCAGCAAACAGATCCCGCTTCAGCAAACGGATCCCGCATTCAGCAAACGGATCCCGCTTCAGCAAACGGATCAAGCAAACGGATCCCACTTCAGTAAACGGATCCCGCTTCAGGAAAACGGATCCCACCATATCCTTTCTATATCAATAAATCCGCTCACACAGGGAGCGCACCCCTGTCCTTCGCGAATTTCCAATTCATGTTTTATTGAGTCTTTGTTTTCTCTTGTCGATGTCCTCGGCGGTTGTCTTTCTTTCGTCGACGCATTTTGCTTCGCAATCCACGTCGCCGAGGGGCTCTGTAGACACCCCGCCTTGGACCTCTCATGTCCCGATTGCATACACATTCTTTGTCTTCCTTTTTTCTGTTAAGTTTTGTTACTTTTCGTTAACTTTCGTTACTTTCCGTTAAGTTCCTGACTTACTCCGTTAGTTTTGGATTTGACTAAGTGGCAAAGTCAAACTTGAGTCTTTGTTTCATTTATTTTTGTTGACTTTCGTGATGTTCGTTAAGTTTTTGGACTAATTCCGTTAGTTTTGGGGCTTAACTGCATAACGGGGTTAACATTTGGGCTAAAATATGAATTTTCTGAAGCTGGGATGCGCACGCCTTTGCCCTCCTTTATGGGAGGCGTGCTCCTCCCATAGGGGGGAAGGGAAGCACGCGCTTCCCGCTTCCAGAATATCAGATTTGGCCAAATTTACCTCCTTTTCTGATTTGTAACCCCCAAGGCCATTATGCCTTGGCTTGATCCGGGGAAGGGCCATCTTTGTGACCAAAAACACTTCCCTAACACCTATAAATACCTCTTCATTCCATCATGGAAAGGGAGGAAGAATTCTTGAATCAAAAACACTTTAAAACACATAAAATCCATTTTCAAAGAGTGGTCACTATAGACAATTTGGTTCTTCCCCATTCAAGCACAAGGTACAATGTTCATTCTCTTATAAACTTTTAATCTTATCTTTATTTTATCTCCTTGTTAAAATCTTTTTATTACACTCTTCATCTTTAATGTGTATGCAATCTCCATAAAAGGGATACAACCAAAAGGCCACTTCACTATTGAAGTTTGGCCAAGGTTACATCCCAACATTCCAAATTCCACTTTAATTTTCATTTCATTTCTTCATGTAATTGTTTGGCATAATTGTTACATGTAATCTTTTAGCATAAATTAATAAATAAAAACAATTCTCTTTTATTTCCTTTTAATTTTCCCCTTTCTTTCCATTGTAATTGTTAGCACTTCTTACATCAATAATTGAAGGACTTTTCTTTTTAGTATTAGAACACCAAAAGTAGCAAGACCCGCATAAGCGGGGCCGAGTAGGTGTTTAAGTACTTCCCACTCCGTCACCTAACCCCCGAACCCCTCATCTCAAGAATCTTTGGTTTCGTAATTAATAAAAAAAGCTATTTTCTTAGGTTTTCTCGCGTTCCTCTAAAACGTGGGTGGCGACTCTTAAAATCAAGTAGACATCCTAGGATAATTCACCGCTCTATCCAAGCCGTGGTTCCTCGGGGTATCTACAAATATGCCTCAAGTACCAAATTTCCGCCAGAAGGTAAGAAAATTCCTTGGCCTGCAATTTGCTTGAGGAAACGGACAACACGAAGAGCTGCATCCATATGACTACGACGTGGGGCTGAAAGAAATTGGCTTAGTAAATTGATAGAGAGTTGAATATCTGGCCTCGTCACTGTCAAATATAGTAGCCGTCCAATGAGTCTCCTGAAACATGAAGCATCAATGAGTGGGGTATCTTCCTTAGCAGTGAGGTGAAGATTTTGTTCCATTGGGAAATAACTCGGTCGTCCTCCTTGCAGGCCAATCTCATCTAGGATGTCTAAAGTGTACTTTCGTTGGCTAAGAACAATACCTTCCGTTGACCTCGTAACCTCTATTCCCAGGAAGTATATGAGTGGTCCAAGATCTTTGATGCTGAATTTTTTGTCTAAGTAAGACTTGACGTTCTCAATTTTGGTGCCATCATTTCCCACCAATAAGATGTCATCCACATAGATTAGGGCAGCAACATAGCAGTCCTCCCGTTTGAAGATGAACAGCGAGTGATCAGCCCTAGATTGACGAGAGGCAACTTCAAGAAGTGCACCGGTGAATTTGTGGTACCAATTTCTAGATGCTTGACGTAGCCCGTAAAGTGATTTATGGAGCTTGCACACTCGTTGATCACCAGCTTTAGCAAAACCTTGAGGCACTTTCATGTACACACCTTCATGTAAATCATTATGTAGGAAGGCGTTGTTGACATCAAGTTGGTGAATGATCCACCCTTTCTTGACTGCCACTGCTAACAAACTTCGCATGGTTACCAACTTGGCCACGAGGGCGAAAGTATCGTGGTAATCGATTCCCTCTACTTGAGTGAAACCCTTTGCAACCAGTCGGGCCTTATATCGCTCCACACTTCTATCTGTCTTGTACTTTATTTTGTAGACCCACTTAGAGTCAATAGCTTTCTTTCCCGGAGGCAATGTTTCAAGTGTCGACGTCCCATTTTGTTCAAGGGCAAGGATCTCTTTTTTCATTGCTTCCCTCCATTCAGCATCCTTAACCGCCTGGTAATAATACTTAGGCTCATCACGTGAAGTGATGGCCGCCAAGAAAGCTTTATGATTAGGGGAAAAACAATCATAATTAACAAAATGTACTAAGGGATATACCTCCGAGGAATCTGAATTGGAAGCAGGTGGCGAATGGTCTACGGAGCCAGGCAAATTGACAACATAGTTCTCTAGATGTTTAGGTTGTTTCTTGGCATGATCACTGCGTCGTAGTCCTGCAGTCTGAATGTGCTCAGTTGTCTGCCCAGTTGACTGCTCTTCTGTCTGCCCAACTGACTGCTTAACTGGTCGTTCAACCTACTGTTCATATGTCTGCTCAAGCGGCTGTACAGTTGATTGCTCAACTGGCTGGGTACCTGACTGATCGACCAAATTGCAGGTGAAACATTACCTTCCCTTTCTGAACCATTAACCAACATGTCGAGTTCCTCCTCCCATTCAAATTCCCAACGTGTAACTGAATCATCCACAGTGTGTTTTGATGACATATTCTTGAATGGAAAGACCTTTTCAATGAATTTCACATCGCGAGAGGTGTAAATCTGTCTGGTTTCAAGATCAAACATCCTATATCCCGTTTGAGAGTGTGGATACCCAACAAAAACACATGGATGTCCCCTCACATCAAACTTATCTCCCCCTTTCCTATTATCTTTGGCATATACAAGGCAACCAAAAGTGCGAAATTGTTCATAGCTAGGTCTTTTTTTAAACATGACTTCAAAAGGAGTTTTATTTTGCAAATTTTTGTGGGTAACCTATTTATGATGTAAGTGGCCGTTAAGACACATTCACCCCAAAAACTCTTTGGCAAACCTGCTTCAAAGCGTAAAGCCCTAGCCACCTCCTAAATGTGCCTGTGTTTACGTTCCACCACCCCATTTTGTTGGGGTGTGTCCGTGCACGAGGTCTCAAGCAACATGCCATGTATATGATAATAATCTAGCATTTGTTGTGATTGAAATTCAAACCATTGCCACTTCGAACCCTTTTAACTTGTTTGCCAAATTGAGTGCGAATCATGTTATAAAACATGGTTAGGTATTTATGCACATCAGACTTGTATCTCATAAGAAATACCCAAACACAACGACTAAAATCATCAACAATGGACAAAAAATATCGTGCTCCAGAAAAAGAAGGCGTTTTATACGCACCCCAAATATCACAATGAACAAGATCAAAACAAGCAGTAGACTGAATAGTACTTAATGGAAAAGGAAGTCTTGTCAACTTATCTTTAAAATAGGAATCACAATGTTTGTCCTCATTTATTTCATGACCACAAATATCACTAAAATAATCAGATTTGGAAGAAGCTGCATGACCTAGTCTTCGGTGCCAAGTATCTGAATCAACAACTACCGTTAATGCCACATTTTCATTTCTGACTAGCTCCATGTAGTATAGACCATTACGTCGCCTACCCATCCCAATCAGAGTCCTCGAAGCTAAGTCCTGTATAGCACAGAAATCCGGGAAAAATATTAGTGTACAATTTAGATCTTTAGTTAGTTTACTAACAGAAATAAAATTGCACTTAAAATCCGAAATATTTAAAACATGATCGATTTTCAACCCATTTGGCAGATTTGTACTTCCCATCCCATTGACGGGTATGGTGTCTCCATTAGGTATTTTGACAGGTAATGGATCCTCAGGATTTCTTCGGTTGTGCAAATAAGTGGCATCACAAGTAATGTGCTCACTAGCACCCGAATCAATTATCCAGGACATTGTGTTTCAATCTTACCCGCCATATTTGCAGTCACATGGTTCACAGCTTGCTCACCGTCAGTCTGATTGTTGAAATATTTGGCCAGCTTTGCATAATTGGCTGCAGATAACCCTAGAATGGGGCTGTCATCACCAACTGTTAGGTGGGCAGACTTGTTCGACAATTTGTCTTCACTGCTACTTCCTCCTTTTTCTTCCCAACCGGATACCCAATGAGTTCATAACAATTCTCAACTGTATGGTAGTACTTTCCATAATGTGTACACTTTGGTTTGTCTCGCATCCCATCTTTCTTCTCTTCCTTGATCGGCCTTTGCACTGCCTACGTCTGAAAAGCTGCAGCTTCTATGTTAGCTTTTCCCGCCGTTGCAATCTGCCTCTGCCTTTTATCTTCAGACACAAGATGGTATGCAATACCTAGAGACACAATCGGCTGAGTTCCAAGAATTTGTGACTTAATCATTCCAAAACTCTCATCTATCCCCATTAAGAATTCATAAAAAATTTCTTTCTCCCTCATCTCGACCAATTGCTTGGGTACATCACATGTGCAACCCCTGCATTTGCACACTGGTATAGAAGATATCGAATTGATCTCGTCCCAAAGCCCCTTCAATTTGGTGTAATAAGATGAGACTGTGAGTTTATCCTGCCTAGTGATTGTTTTTCTCTCTTCAACTCGTATGCTCTGGGTGCGATTTCTGACCCAAAACGTTCGCTTAGATCATGCCAGACTGCTTGTGCAGTTTTGGCATATTTCAGGCTGCTACGAATATCCTTTTCCATGGAACTATGCAACCAACCCTTCACCATGGCGTTGCATCTTTTCCATAACTCTAATTCGGATGATCCTTCTTGTGGGCATGGGATCGTTCCGTCTACGAACCCAAACTTGTTCTTTGCGTAGAGGGCGTTGCTCATTTCATCGACCCGATCCGCATAATTCCCATCACGTAAGAGATCGCTTACAAACAGGTGTTAGGATTATCCGAGGCAGAGATGTAATAGGGCGACATCACATCCACCTTGACTCCCCTACGACGCTTGTCTTCAGCCCTTTTGCCATCTTCGATAGTCATGGTGAATTGATGCTGAGTTTAAGAAGAATGGAAAAAGAAAAAAAATGCGCGGAAGCGTTTATCACATAACCAGCTCTGACGCCATGAAGAAAACGAAAGAGAGGAGATAAAATAATGAAGCTTTCATTTATCTGTGTATTGTGTATTTACAATGAAGGAGGTCTTTACCTTTTATAAACCTGCTACAATATTCACGGGCTAAACAATAGGGTTTCCTAACTATAGATCCTAAATAAAAGGAAAGAAGATAAATACAAAAAGGTATGTAGATATGTATATAATCATATCTTTGATATTATACAGGTGCCAAGCTACTATACTCCCCCTAGGTCTAAACTGCTCATATGCAGAAGCAGTGGAAAACTTTCCACTTGGGTCAACAGTCCAAAAGACAGAGTCTTGTGCCAAGGTATTAGGAAATTTTCAGCTTCCTGTAGATACCCTGGAAAAACCACAACTTGGCTAGAGCGGTGAATTATCCTAGGATGTCTATTTTGGTTTTAAGTGTTTACAGTCGTCACCTATGTTTTTAAAGGAACATAAAAAAAACCTAAAAATAGCCTAATTTATGTACAAAACCAGAGATTCGGGAGGGAAGGGTTCGGGGGTTAGGTGACGGAGTGGGAAGTACTTAAACACCCACTCCGCCCCGCTTACGCAGGTCTTGCTACTAAAGGTGCTCTAATGTAAAAAAGTCATTCAATTTATTAATATAAAATGTACTAACAATTACAATGGAAAGAAAAGAAAAGGGGGAAATTCTTTATATATTGATTTGTGTCAAAGATTACATGTAACGACTATGCTAGCAATTACATTAAAATATAAATGGTAAATTAAAATGGAGTTTAGAATGTTAGAATGTAACCTTGACCAAACTTCAATAGTGAAGTGGCCTTTTTGGTTGTATTCATTTTTATGGAGATTGCACACACATAAGAGAGATAGGAAGATGAAGAAAGCAAAGAAAGAGTTTATTTAAGAAAAGATGAAGAGATTTAATAAAACAAGAATAAGAGTTTTAGAAGTAGAGAATGAACATTGTACCTTGTGCTTGAATGGGGAAGAAACAATTTGTCTATAGTAACCACTCTTGAAAATGGACTTTTAGTTTGAGAGAGTTTTTTAGTCAAGAATTGGTGATCTTTTTGTGTTCAAAGAGTCGTCCCTTTCCATGGTGGAATGAAGAGGTATTTATAGGTGTTAGGAAAGTGTTTGTGGTCACAAAGATTACCTTTCCCCGGATCAAGCCAAGGCATAATGGTTTTGGGGGTTACAAATCAGAAAAGGAGGGAAATTTGGCAAAATCTGGGATTCTGGAGGTGGGAAGCGCGCACGTCCCACCCCCTATGGGAGGTTCACGCCTCTTACAAAGGAGGGCAAAGGCGCGCACGTCCCACCTTCAGAAAATCCATATTTTAGCCCAAAAGTTAACCCCGTTATGCAGTTAAGCCCCGAAACTAACGAAATCAGTCAGAAACTTAACGAACACCACGAAATTCAACAAAAACAAAGTAAAGAAAGACTCAAGGTTGACCTTGTCACTTAGTTAAATCCAATACTAACGGAGTAAGTCAATAACTTAACGGAAAGTAACGAAAGTTAATGAAAAGTAACAAAACTTAACAGAAAAGAGGAAGATAGAGAATGTGTATGCAATCGTGACATGAGAGGTCCAAGGCGGGGTATCTACAGAGCCCCTCGACAACGTGGATTGCAAAGCAAAACGCGTCGACGAAAGAAAGACAACCGCCGAGGACATCGACAAGAGAAATAAAGACTCAATAAAAATGGGAGATTGAAATAACAAGGGATAGAGGTGCACCCCCTGTGTAGGCGACTTGGATGGTTGTTGATGGAGGGGACGGTGATCTCCGCGATTCACCATGGATGAAATATTTGATAAAATGTCGGTGATATGAGACGGCTCACCGTGCTAAAGTTTAGAGTCCGATTAGCGGACTTTTGTAGTCTTTTATGCCTCACCTGGAAGCTGACTCTTCGGGCGTAGTCTTTTGATGTCTCACCTGGAGACGAACCCCCTGTATGTAGTGTAGTCTTTTATGCCTCACATGGGGATGACTCTTCGGGCATAGTCCTTTGATGTCTCACTTGGAGACGAACCCCGTACCTAATGTATCCAAGTAATGTTTTCAATGTATCCAAGTGAACCATTGGATACATTAGGTAAAAACCTAATGTATCCAAATTCTCACGGTTCTCACAGGAGCACGACTATATATATATATATATATATATATATATATATGAGAATGTTATTATTGATATTATAATTAAAGGTACATCAACAATAATTTTAATGTTTCATTAGAGTCATTAATTTTTCAATAAATTTTGGTCAAAGTCTAACTAAGTTAACCATCAAGAATAAAATAAGACTTTCTTTCGAAATCCATACTTATAGTATATTAAAGTAGGCGAAAATGCATATGGGCATGACACCTCACGTAATTTTTGGTGAATCTTGCTTCTTAGTGTGCCATCTCATCATCCGAGGATTAATGTTTGAACCTTTCGTTTTCTGCTACTTAGACATAATTACTAGGTTATATGATCATGTATGGGTATGAGTACTTATTGCATAGGTAAGGCTAATAGTCACCATGACAATGTGTCCTTTCAAAGTATTTATGCATTATATATATACATAGTAACTGTTACAATGCGAAGAATACCTCTCATAAGTCACAACACATAGCATAATCACCCATGCATTTGGAATTAGAAAGGGTATCATTCATTATATCTAATCAATACGTATTCAATAAGAACAATACACCTTACTTATACATATTAGTATATAACATAAGTTATTGTACTAGGTAATGTCAATTACCAATGGCATAGACTCTTACAACACAGTTCAAATCTACTAGGTAAGTTATCGGTGTTAGTGTTCATAAATGATATAAGAAGATCATTAACTTTTCTAATATACTTAGTATGAGTGGAAGCGCAAGGGACTTGATATTTGAAGAGTCATTTCTTTCCTTCATTCAAACAAATAAGCATGAAGAATTTGTTCATTCTCATTTCACCGATGTTTGCTCTCACTCACTTTTTGGAAAGAAGAATCATGGCAAATAGAAAAATATGTCAAGTTCAAAAAATCGATATTTGTAAGTATTCCATAATCTGGTTTTATTTTTCGTTGTGTGTATCCTCTCTAGAGTGGTCTAGAATGCTTAACTTCTTTTGGTTTCTTTTGATTATGATTACAATTTGATTTTTGATTTATGTTTTTTTTTTTATGTTTGTTATTTTCATATTTATTTTAGTTTTCAATTTCCATTTTATTTTGTAAGTTTTTTTTTTATTTGTTTTGATTTTCTTCTTGATTTTTCTAATTCGATTACGTTTGTGAATTTTTTTTTTCATTATTTTATATTATTGAATTTAAATTTTTATATTTTTATTTAGTTTAGTGTTTCTTTTGTTTTTTAATTTTGATATTGTATATTTTTAGTGAATTTCATTTTGTATTTCTGATGTTTTTAAATATTATATTTCTTTTGTAATTTTTAAGTCAATTTACACCTTTGTTTACTAACGAGCTTTGTTTTATCTTATTTCATTCAATTTTTTATTAAGATTGATTTATACCTTTATTTGTACTTTGGATTTTCTTATGTTTGTTATTTTAAAAATTATTTAATTTTACGATTTATTTATTTTTTAATATTTCATTTTTCGCTTTGATTTGATATTTTCTTTTGATTCAGTTTGAGAATATTATTTATTAATTTTTTTGATTAAAATTTAAATTATTATTGTACATCTTTTTTTTTTTTTTATTAAATTTTTAAAATTATATTTTTGTATAGTTTAATTTTGTTTGTGAATGCCTCATTTTTATCATTTTTTATTAATATTTTATTTCCATTTTCTATTTATTGTTTTTATCTTTATTTATTCTTTTTTTATGATTTTTTTACTCTGATTTTGCATTATCTTTAGAAATTTTCGCTTTTTTATATTTATAGGTTTCAATTATCTATTTTGATTATATTCTTGAATTTTTATTATTATTTTTTATTTATTAATATATGATATTTGTATTTATATTTTATTTTATTTTCTCTTATGTTTTTTGTTTTGATATTGGATTTAGTTTTACTTTTGATTTGCTTTTGTAAGTTTTTGTATTCATTTTATTTGTTATTGTCTTTTTTATGTCTATTTTAATCATATTTATGAATGAATCCTATCAAGTTGCTGAAATTATGAAGAAAAAAAAACAAGAAAAAAAAATCATAAAATCTATTAGCTGCCTAATTTAAAAAATAACTATAATGATTATTTAAGATATAAATATTTTTATTTTCGTTTTCATTTTCATTTTATTATTATTATTCTTAATTATACTCATTTGATTTTCCATGTTGACATAAATCAAATTATATAGATTTATTAGTTTGATTTGTTCATATGTACAAAATATAACTATGGTAATATTTATAATTTATATTATTACTACTGTTAACATAGTTTAATATGTTTTGATTTAATTTTACTACTTTTGTTATATTTATTAATTTCTTTCTATCTTAATTTTCATGTTGTATATTATGACTAAATTATAAAGGTTTATTCATCTATTTTTCATATGAATTGCAGAGAATAGAAATGAGAAGGTTCAAAGCGATTCAAAGATTGAAACTTTTTTCATTCTGGTTGGCAACAAAAAATATAGGAGCAACAAAAGGATCAAGAAATTTTAACAATTTTATATTAAGTTTCTTATTGATTATCTTATGAACTTTATAATAGGTTCATATGTGAAAAATTAATATAAAGAGAGAGACATAGAAGAAAAATATCTAAATTCAAATATTATGTCATCATTGCCTTTATCCAAAATTCTATAGAAATTGAATTCAAAATATAAAATTTAAATAGAAAATTATCTGAAATATTATGTCATCAGTGTTGCCCTTTATCCGAAATTCTATATAAAATTTATAAGTTGAATTTTTAAATATGGACTACATATAAATCATATGGAGTGTATATTTATATATATATATATATATATTTTAAAAAAGTTCATTGCTCAACCCTTTCATACTCCTTTTCTTTCTTAAACATAACCATCTCATGTCCCACTAAAACTTATACTTTTCATCAACTTGATTGCACTTTGATCAATCTTTTAAAGAAAAAATAATGATCCTAATGATTTTTTTTTAAATATTATCACATCATGATTAATAATATTCTCACTAACAATTATTAGAATTTTATTAAATAATTATTTTTTATTTAAATTATTGATCTAAGTTTAATTAAGTTGCCAAAAATGTAAATTTTAGTGGGATGGAGGGTCTATATACTATAATTTAAGATTTTAATAATCTAATGTTAATATGGTAATATTTATTAGACTATGGGTTATCATATATTTTCAATTTCAAGCCTTTTGTATTATTTAATATTGACTATTTACACTTCATTAATTTATTTAATATAATAATTGATACTTTATATAATGTCATTAAATGTTCTATGGTAATATCAAAAGTTGCAATTATATTTTCGTTCATATTTAGTAGAATGAATGTAACTGATAATTGAATAGTCACTTTTTGTTTACATACATTAATATATCTAATATAATTAGATAATTAATGACCATTCATTGAAACAACTCACTTCATCATATTTATCTATTGGAAGGATTTTTCGTATTTATTAAGTATTTTATAAACTTTAACAAAAAAAAGTAAAAAATTATGATATTCTTTGTGAAATGTGAAAATCATTAATGGTTTTTCAATAAATCACATTAATACATATGTCATTTGAACTTACACATGAATAACACAACTCTAACGATCCAATTAATGACTGAATTTTTAATCTTCCTTAACCTTCATTAATGATTAAAAAAAAGTGATGCTCCTAATAATTAACAAGGATAAAAGAAAAAAATAAAAAATAATACTCATATTCGTCTTAATTTATATCAGTCTCGCATCTAAACATAAATATTTAATGCCAATAAAGTGTTTTAGGAAATATTAAAAAGTGGAAATTATTTTTTCGTTCAATATATACAGTTAATGAATGCAAGTGATAGTTGAATAGTCACCCTTTATCATAATACATCCATTAATTAGTCTAATTAGTTAATTAATAAATATTTGGCTAATTTAAAAACATTCTTTCATATGAATTAGTAAAATAATAGATGTTGGAATATGAAGTGTCAGGTGTGTTAAAAGTCATTTGATGCATGCATAATGCACCAAACTAATTAATGGCAGTGTGTTATATTTGAAGGTTCACTCACTTAATAAAGTTAAGATTATGAATACTTGCACTTTAGAAACCGTGATATTCATAGATTTTTTTTATTTTTATTTCACTAATTATAGCTAGATTTGAAAAGGTTAAACGTTTTAAGATATGGAAAGTAAAATTTTAATGTTAGTGTTTGAGGATGAAATCAAAAAACTGTTGCTAGGAATGTATATTGTTATCTTCATACATAGTAGAAAGACCTTCATTTGATGAACTAGACGAAAAATGGCTTAATATTTAAGAACAGAGATTAAAAAAAATTTTAATATTAAGTTTTAAAAAAAAGAATTGAGGCTTTAGACACAATTTAGTTTTTTTAACCCTCTTTTTTACATTAACGTTTTGCTGCAGTCCTGTGAAATATTGAGACTAATTTGAGCTTAGTGTTGTTGTTGTATATTGCATAAAATAAGATTTCAGTTATTACTAAGAAGGAAAAAGACGAACACCTACAACAAGTCTATATAATCAGATACACCATAAATTAGAAATTGAATTTATTAAAATGTTTAAAAGAACTTATAATGATTTTGTTGGAGCAATTATCCCATATCGGGAATTAACTAGCCAATGCCAGACTATATAAAAATTCAGGGCCACTCCTCCCATAGCCAATTGGTTTTGGGATGGAACCTCAGACTTTATCATGGTATCAGAGCTGGCGCTTTACACGTGCGACCCAAAAGTTTGGCCCACGATGATCTAGCCACACGTCACCCAATTATATGTCCACGCGTAAGCCCAAAGTTCGGCTACGCGTGAGGGGGCGTGTTGGAGCAATTATCCCATATCGGGAATTAACT
Source organism: Campanula takesimana (assembly GCA_026119855.1). NCBI lineage: Eukaryota > Viridiplantae > Streptophyta > Magnoliopsida > Asterales > Campanulaceae > Campanula > Campanula takesimana. The sequence goes on along the minus strand of JAOWBW010000681.1, from coordinate 88,280 downwards.
AGCCAATGCCTGAATATATAAAGATCCAGGGCCACTCCTCCCATATCCAATTGGTTTTGGGATAGAGCCTCAAACTTTATCCGATTTAGATTTACCAAAAAGTCCTTCAGCCAAGCCAAAGATTCCGTGCGAAGCACGGGCTTTCTGCTAGTGGAGTATAAAGATGAGGTGTGAGTGAATGCGATAACATTATTAATTTTGGTGTTTAAAGTGAATGTGTGGGTGAAGAGAAAAAAATGGTGCAAATATTTATGCTCTGAGTACAAAGTATTTCACTAAATATTACTATAGAAAATGATAATTTAGGGTTCAAAGATTTGGGGCAGTGAGACAACATGATATGATACTTCAATTTAGTTAATTCACGTTCTAAAGTTAACAAAGTTATTCAATAAAGATTTTTTTCAGCGGGATAGTTAGAAAATTTTGTTTTATGAAACTAATAAGATTAGTTTTGCCTTTCAAGTGAGTATAACCCCAAAATGATAAAACTTGTCAATTCAAATCCTAAATTTATAGTATTCTAACATTAGACTATAATTCCGAAATGCATCCAAATTTAGACACCAAATTGAGAATGTCATATAACTTTATACATTATTTTGTCGTTTTCCAAAAAATAAATTATGTGTTTGGGGATAAAAAACTGAACTGTTTTTCAACATGTTGGAGAGTTCAGCTTGTCTTAAATCATCCTGCATCTTGAACCTACAAGTTGCCATTATACGACTTACAGGTATCTTTATATATTAAACATGTTTTATTTGTATAATGTTTCATCTCCTACTTTTCAGGAACACAAAGCAAATAATGGGACACGATTCATAAATTATATGTGACCAAATCAAGACTCAAAGACCAAGTCAAAGATGACTCTTAACAAACGGGAAGGACCTAACTAACTATCCGAAGATCAAGGCTTCGTCATCCTCATCAGTTTGTAATTTACTTAGTATAAATAGCTCAATCAATTTGTAATAGACACACGCACACTTTTACTGATTTACTTATCTCTTGTTCTCGATCATTAATTTGTTCATCACCATTACTAATCAAATATCATCTTTGAGGTTTTATGCCGGCGAACAAGTTGTTCAAGGGCTTTCCTCGTTAATTACTGTGTCAATTTCTTCTTGAATCCTTTACTATTTCATTCCATTGTACCCAACTTCATTTCATAAAGTTAGATTACAAAATTTGACCAAAACAATTTGGCGCCGTCTGTGGGAAACTTTGGTCTTATAATTGTTAAAGGAATTTGAGATGTCTTCTGCAATGTCTTCAGCCATGACTTCTATGGGTTTGAGATCGACTGTAGAGACAATCCCCATATCATCGGGAGTGATACCTCCAACTCAGAGTATTGGTGGTACCTCAAGGCCAATCCAGATTCAAGACGGATCATCCGCTGCACCAAATCAAGAGATCCCTATCGACATCGCTTCCAACCTGACTTCCATGCTGCGTGAAGTGAGGAATCAGATCCAAGTTCAGAATGATACCTCTAACATGATGATAAATCAAGTCTCCAGGTTGCAGCGTGAGGTGACTTCTCTTCAAGGAGGAACATCGGTGGTGCAGTAGACCAGCTTGCCTAGCATCTTCCAGTCTGTTGCTCCAAATGCGCCATATGACCCGTTCTCTCCTTACCAACCTAGAAGACTTACTTTTGGAAGTGAGGCAGCAGGATAATCGGGGTTTGGTGGATTTACACCAACTGCTAGCTTGACCAATAGCACAATTGTCAATCTTGAAGTTGTTACTCAAACTTCAACAACATTTGTGGCCCCGACATCAATGGCATCAGGGAGTTTTAACCCTCAGTTTGATTTCATTTATCTTAATAATTATCAATATGCTGCTGCTAACAATGATGCAGGTAGCCTTCTTAGCCTTCAAATGCAGGAGCTGAAAGAATTAGTCATGAGTGTGCCAGGGATGACTATGCCACACAACCGGGCATCTACAACATGTTACAATGAATCTCACTTCGCTCCAGCCATAGCCAACGTGGTCATACCAAAGAAGTTCAGTCCACCCCCATGTGAAGCAATATGATGGGACAACAGATCCAGCTAAACATGTTGCATTGTATTAGGAGAAGATGGATGTGGTCCACATTCCACCCCAGTTCACGGAAGCATGCTTTTGCAGGGGTTTTGGTTCAACTCTTACAGAGGCAGCTTTGAGATGGCTCATTAGCCAACCTTTGGGTTCCATTGGATCATACGCTCAACTTATCAACCTGTTCACTAATCAGTTTTCATGCAACAGGGTGTTTGAGAAACTGACAAGTGATCTTTACAGGGTGGTCCAGCAACCTGATGAGCTACTTAAAGACTACCTGAGCAGGTTCAACAGAGAGGCGGTGAACATCTCCAACCTCGACACTGTAACTGCAATTGAAGCCTTCAGGATGGGGCTCAAGAAGGACTCTCCTTATTATGATGACCTAGTCATGACACCATGCAGAAGGTTGGATGAGATCAGAACCAGAGCCTCCAAGTTCATCAGGCTGGAAGAAGACAAGTTGCTCCAAGACAAGTCAATTAAGAAGAATGCAACTCCAGAGCATTCTAATGGCAGAACAGACTCATCCCATTCTGGTGGTAAGATGGAGACATCTCATGCTAGATCTAATAGGGGAAAACCCTACTCTAAACCTGACTCTTCTAAAATTCATGTAGTAGATGATAATGATGAGGAAGATGATTCTTCATATCCTAGAATTGATGACTATTGTTTTTCTGTTGATATTGCAGGATTGATCAATGCCATGGATAATCTGGGAGAGAAAGCAAGATGGCCTAAGAAAGCGGACAAGCCATCAATCTGGAAAGACAAGTCCAAGTGGTGCGCTTATCATGAAGAATTTGGGCACACTACAGAGAATTGCATTGCACTCAGGAAATAGATCAGCCACTTGTTGTCCAAAGGTCTCCTCAATGAATTACTTAGTAGAAGGTGTGGAAGTACTGAAGATCATGCAGACAACCAGGAAAAACAAGCTGAGAATCCACCACCTTATCCACCTCCAACCAGAGTGGTCAACATGATTAGTGGCGGCTCGGACATTTGTGGAACAACCTATTCAGCTGCAAAGCATCGTGCTGCGGATGCTAAGGAGGACAGGTCCTATTTACCTTCAAGATCAGTCAGGAAGGATAAGGGTCAAGAGATTTCTTTCGATGAAGATGATAGGGTCAGCATCCAGGACCCTCATCATGATGCTTTGGTTGTAAGCCTACAGGTTGCAAAATGTTTGGTAAGACGCATCTTGATTGATAATGGAAGTTCAGTTAACATCGTGACAACGGATGGGTTGAAAGGAATGGGTATCCCGCTTGAGAATGTCACCAAGAGTTCATCCGTCTTGGTTGGATTCAGTGGGGAAATAAAACACACCTTTGGGGAAATTACTTTTCCAGTGTATGTAGAGGGCATTAAGTCTATGGAGAAATTCTGTGTTATAGAATGTCAATCATCCTACAACATTATCCTGGGTAGACCGTGGATTCACAATGTTAAAGATGTACCTTCAACTTACCATCAATGCCTTAAGTTGCCAACACCTTGGGGAGTAGTCAAGGTGTCAGGAGATCATCAGACAGCTAAGGAATGTTACAAGGTGTCTATGAAGAGAGCAAGAAGTCCTAGGCAAGCATAGCAATTACAACAAAAGGCTCGAGATGTACTTGAAGCCGCAGAGTTCGATATTAAGGAGGTGAAACTTGATCCTTCCAATCCCGATGTCAAAGTACTTATTGGAGCAGATTTACCTCCTGACATTGAAGAAAAGATCATTAAGTTTCTGAGGAGCAGATTAATGTGCTTTGCTTGGAAGCATAAGGACATGAATGGAATCAGCAAAGATGTCATTACTCACAAGTTGAATATTGACCCAAATGCCAAGCCCATCCACCAGAAAAGGAGGAAATTTGCTCATGAACGCAATCAGATTATTAGAGAAGAAGTGGAGAGGTTGCTGAAATCCAAGATGATCTGGGAGGTTGACTACCCTAGGTGGTTGGCCAATATGGTGGTTGTTGAAAAGAAGAATGGAAAATGGCGAGTCTGTGTAGACTTTACAGACTTGAACAAGGCGTGCCCTAAGGATCCGTTTCCCTTGCCTCATATTGACTCCCTAGTTGATGCAACAGCTGGCCATGAGGTCTTGATATTTATGGATGCTTCTTCAGGATTTCAAAAAATTCTGATGGAACCTTCAAATCAAGAAGATACGGTGTTCATTACTCCAGATGGTATTTATTGCTTTATTGCAATGCCTTTTGGATTGAGGAATGCAGGGGCAACCTACCAGAGATTAGTCAACATGATGTTCAAAGATCAGCTTGGAAAGACTATGGAAGTGTACATTGATGATATGGTGGTAAAATCTAAGTGCATCGAAGATCATGCTCGAGACCTAAAGGAGGCTTTTGATATCTTGGAGGCGTTCAACATGAAACTGAATCCATCAAAATGCAACTTTGATGTTAAGGCTGGGAAGTTTCTCGGCTACATGGTGACCAAGAGGGGCATTAAAGCAAGTCCAGAACAGATCAAAGCCATCATCAACTTGGAGTCTCCAAAGAATATTAAAGAAGTGCAAAGGCTCACAGGCAAAGTTACTGCCCTGACCAGGTTCATCTCCAAGTCGTCTGACAGATGCAAGTTGTTCTACGACGTACTGAGGAAAAACAAGTTGTTCAAGTGGACGGAAGAGCATGAGACAGCCTTCAACCAGCTTAAAGATTATCGTGCAACTCCACCTCTACTTTCAAAACCAGAAACAGGTGAAGCTTTGTACCTATATCTCTCAGTTTCAGAAAATGCAGTCAGCGTGGTCTTAGCAAGAGAATAAGATGGTACACAACTTTTCGTTTATTATATTAGTAAGTCTCTTCTATATGCGGAAACCATGTACTCCCATATTAAGAAACTTGTTCTTGATTTGATAACTGCTACTATTAAGTTACGCCATTACTTTGAAGTACATCCTATTATTGTGAGGACTAACTATCCTATCAGGAATGTGATGAGAAAACATGAGATGTCTAGCAGGATGGCTAAATGGTCTGTACAACTTAGTACATACGATATCCAGTATGAGGCAAGGACTGCGATCAAGTCACAAGACCTAGCTGACTTTGTGGCAGATTTCAGTCCCAACCTCCAACCTGAAGTTGAACTCGAAGTCTAACAACTTGAAGGCTCAAACTTTCCTAGATTCTGGACACTTTATACAGATGGAGCATCAAATGCAAGGGGCACAGGTTTGGGCATAGTCCTAAGATCACCCCAAGGAGAACTGATTCCTCAAGCTGTGGCTTGCGAGTTCAAGGCGACAAATAATGAGGCTAAGTATGAGGCCCTCATTATGGGTTTGGATACTGCTTTAAATCTAAATGTTAAATTCCTCAATGTTTATAGTGATTCCTTATTGTTGGTTAACCACTTCAATGGATCTTATACAGCCAATAACAGCAGGATGTCAAGTTATTTGCAGCATGTTAAATCATTGGCTGGACAATTTGAAGGATTTACTTTATAACAAATCCCAAGGGAAGAAAATGCTGAAGCTGACTCATTGGCCAACCTAGGATCAAGTTGCAGGAGCATGTTGAACAACGCAATACCTATAATTCACATCCCGCATCCTGCAATAGATCAACCTGAAACGAACCAAGTTGATGACCAACCTAATGCATCAACCAGCTCTTCGAATGAAGAGACATCTTGGACACTGCCCATAATAAAATTTCTGCAGGATGGAACAGTGCCACAAGGTGTCAAAAATACAAAAGCTTTCAGGATAAAGGTATCAAGATTTATATTAATTGATAATATACTATTTCGTAAGTCATTTACAGGTTTTTACATGAGATGCCTAGAGCCCCAACAAGCTGAACAAGTCTTAAGAGAGCTATATGATGGTGAATGTGGCAACCATTCTGGGGGCAAATCACTGTCTTCCAAGGCATTAAGAACAGGGTACTATTGGCCAACTATGCGCCAAAATGCAATCAAATATGTTCAGAAATGTGATGCTTGTCAGAGACATAGCAACATCCTGCACCAACCTACCGAGCCTCTTTATCCTATATTATCATCTTGGCCCTTCATGCAGTGGGGAATGGATATTGTTGGAAAGTTTCCTAAGGCACCTGGGGGCAAAGTATTCATGTTAGCCATGACTGATTACTTCTCAAAATGGATAGAGGTTGAAGCTTTTGTTCAAGTCAGAGACAAATAAGTGATTTCATTTTTGAAAAGAAACATCATCAGCAGGTTTAGAGTCCCTTCCGAAATTATTTGTGATAATGGTTCCCAGTTCATCAGCAAGAAGACTCAAGATTTCTGTACAAGATGGGGAATCAAGTTGATTACCTCTACACCAGTACATCCTCAAGCTAATGGTCAAGCAGAATCACGCAACAAGTTGATTGTGAACAATCTGAAGAAACGCCTTAATCAAAAGAAAGGAAGATGGGCTGAAGAATTGCCACTGGTGTTATGGGCAGATAGGAAAACTCCTAAGAATACAACCGGTCAAACTCCTTTCTCCTTAGTTTATGGAACTGAAGCTGTGATTCCAGTAGAATTTTCCATCCCAATGGCAATATATGGCTTGATAACTCTGGAGGACAACCAGATTATACTTGCAGAAGATCTTGACACTATTGATAAACTTGGAGATTTAGCTAAGATCAGGATGGCAGCCTATCAGCAGAGAATCGCCAAGTCTTACAACAAGAATGTACGCATTAGAAGATTTCAAGTTGGAGACATGGTACTCAGGAATGTTTTTCAGAACACAAGGAAACTGAATGCAGGCAAACTTGCAGCCAAGTGGGAAGGCCCCTACCTAGTTGACGCGGAAGCTGGCAAGGGTGCATATTGGCTCTCTACCTTGGATGGCACTAGAATACCAAGAAGTTGGAATGAAATCCATCTTAAAGCATATCATATGTAAGTGGTAGCTTGTCCATTCAATTCTGAAAACCAGGTATGATTTAATTAAAACTTTATTATAATTTTGATTATTTCAATTTATTTATCTTTATTGAACATTTACTGACTTAAGCATCGGAGGGGTGTTAGCTAAGCTAACACCCACCCCTAACATATGTTTGTTTTGAAAGGTTATTCAAAATTCCAATTTAGGTCAACATGATCAACATGTTCAAACGACTTGCTAAGATTAACAACTTGAGCTGTTCAAGATGAAAGCAGTCAACTTGCTGACGAAATACTGGATGAAAGTTTAACCTGTTCAAATGTTCAAGTAAGCATCTTGATGTTAAATACTATGCATCTTTTCCTATAGTTTGTACTCAGATTTTAAAGGTTTTCACCTTTCAAAGGTTTATAGATTATACATCTTTCTTAAGTTTAAGGTTCATACACCTTCGCCTGTGCGCACGCTTTTCACATTTGTTTAAGTTGTAAGTTGGCCAGTGTATTTATTACATATTGATTACCATATTGCACTCAGACAATTCGTGAACTTAAGTTATTTACAATTGGTTGTGAAATTAACATGTTACCAAAGACAAAAGTTTAAAGATTAGAACATCTTTTTCATTCATACTGCTAGCATCAACATGTTACATCTTGCATACTAAAAGGGCAACTTCAACAAGTTGCTTTTTCTATTTTATTCCTACCTTACCTACTTTACTGAAATGTGGCATCACCAAGTTGCACTTGAAAATTCAAAACATTTTTACAACCAAAATACTAGAATAAAAGCTCAAACAAACTGAGCTATTTTAAAACATCCAAAAGTCTAACCCATGCCATGCTATCACAAAACATGAGTAGGCCACTGTGCAACATAGAACTTGTCCCAACAAAAATAATTTCATCCTAAATTATCTAATTGTTTATGAGGACACCCCCTCGTTGATAAAACTAAAAACATAAAAAGAAATTGTTTTTTAACATCACCCCCTGCAGGACAAACAGAAAAAGAGAATTACCTTTCAGGTGGCCCCATCAACTTTCTTCTCTTGATTTTCACCAACTTGTTCCCCCTTATCAACTATAGGCATCTTGGAAGTAACCTCTTCACCATCAACCGTTTCGCCAGTGATTTTCTACAAAGCTTTGTATTCCTCATCCAGGTTCCACTCAGAATGTTTGCCAGCTTGATGCTCTTTGATCATTTGTATCCTTATCTCGAACAAGGACTTGGCAGCATCATTCATACATTGACTTTGCAAAATCTCCATCTCCTTACCATGATCCTGATTCACCCTCACTAGCCTAAGAGTCATGTCCCTAACCTCTTTGTCCTTTTCATCTAATTCCTTCTCAGCAGCTTTGGCCCTTTCATCAGCTTTATACATCTTCTTGAAAGAAGCCTCTGCCTTCTCCTTCCATACTTGAACCTTACTGACCAAGAGTCCAACCGCCTTCACAACCTGTAAACAAATCCAAGTTACAATCAAAGACTGAACAGAAATCAAGTTCAAATTGGATAGTGTCATAAATTACCTTCTTCTCATACTTTCTCTCAACCGGCACAACAGTTTCTACATCCACAATCTCTTTGGCTTTTCTCTTCTTGTTCAACTTATCTTCACCTATGTCCAACTTGGGCACTGGAGGTTTACCGCTATTAACTTTCACTTTACCACGTACCATTGCCATCAAATCCTTAGCACCAAACCCAGATTGAGAACGAGTAATTGCAGAAATTAAGAGGAATTAACATCTCAAAGCTACAATACTAAAGTACAAGATAAACTGATAAATACCTGAAGACATCTTATGAGCACACCCTGAAGCCTCTTGGATATCTTCTAGATTCTCCTCTTCACCACTTGAGCTTTCTGCAAGCTGAACAAACTTACGCCTAGCAGGTGGTAGAGCACAAATCTTTTCCACAATGGCCAAGGTGTCAACCTTTTTGGGAAACAACTCCTCCAACTTAGTGACTGCAAGATGAGAGGAAAAACATGTTACAAATTCTTGAAAACCAATAAAGCCCAGAAAATAAATAAAAGCACAAACTACCTTTACTATTCCATTTGAAAACCAGACCTTCACCTCCCTCCAGACTATTCTTCTTAAAATAGAAAAACCTATTTTTCCTACCCCTATCTTTATCAACAGATTCTATGACCAAACTGTACGCCTTTTTTTAACCCTAAATCCATACCTAGAATTCCTATGAGCCCTCAAAATATAGCAAAAAGCCAATTCCTCAAGACCAACCTCTAAACCAGTCTCTTCGCTTAACCTACCTAAAGCAATTAGCGCCCTCCAACCAACAGGCATAAGTTGGGTGTAAGCCAAGTTAGAAAGTTCGAAGAAACGAGTAATGACAGGAGGAAAGGGGAATTTAAGACCTAGGGTAAAAGGGTACTCAAAGAAGCATACCCACTCATCAGAAACGAAATCAGAAGAAAACAAAGGATTTGGGTCCAAGAACTCGGCATTAGCAGGAAAGGCTTTCTTTAGGTTTTCAGCATCAGATAAAACCAATTGGCATCTCTCCTCATCAGGATGGGTGATTAATCCTAGACATCTAAAACCATCAGGAATTTCATCGGTTTTCTTAGCCTTCACCATTTGAACCCTAGAAATCAAGAAGAAAAGGAAAAGAAGAACTCACCAGGAAGAAATTGGGGAAAATCCTTTTGTTGCGTAATTGAAAAGGGCGGATGAATTAGACGTCTTAAAGGAAGCGGTATGGACGGTTCCAGACTCCTAGCCCAACTCAAGTGCCTAGAACCTAGACTCCCATTAAATCGCCCCTAACCGTCCACGTATGAGTTGCCAAAAATACAATTTTCGGCTTTAAAACTTCTTCTTTAAATTCAAAAATTGGGGGCAATTGTTTGGGGATAAAAAATTGAACTGTTTTTCAACATGTTGGAGAGTTCATCTTGTCTTAAATCATCCTACATCTTGAACCTACAAGTTGCCATTATACGACTTACAGGTATCTTTATATATTAAACATGTTTTATTTGTATAATGTTTCATCTCCTACTTTTCAGGAACACAAAGCAAATAATGGGACACGATTCATAAATTATATGTGACCAAATCAAGACTCAAAGACCAAGTCAAAAATGACTCTCAACAAACGGGAAGGACCTAACTAACTATCCGAAGATCAAGGCTTCGTCATCCTCATCAGTTTGTGATTTACTTAGTATAAGTAGCTCACTCAATTTGTAATACACACACGCACACTTTTACTGATTTACTTATCTCTTGTTCTCGATCATTACTTTGTTCATCACCATTACTAATCAAATATCATCTTTGAGGTTTTATGCCGGCGAACAAGTTGTTCAATGGCTTTTCTCGTTAATTATTGTGTTAATTTCTTCTTGAATCCTTTACAATTTCATTCCATTGTACCCAACTTCATTTCATAAAGTTAGATTACAAAATTTGACCAAAACATTATGGTCGCATATAGTTTTGTTGATATTTATCCTTTAACGTTACATGTTTAAAATTAAAAATAAATATAATTAAGTATGAATTGATAATCAAGAATTGCTAATTATTACTACTTAAAACAAAATTATGCAAAATTAAAATGATGATTACATTTTCCAAACTATAGGAACTTGTAAGAAAATCCAAATATGAGATTATGTAATTCATGTATTGGGGTGGAGCGACAACTATTCAAATTAACCAAATTGTGCATTATGCAAAGGCACCCGAGATGTAACTGAATTTTCTAACGAATTTCGTCAAAATTCTATTTTGGGCAGCTTTTGACATTTCAAACTCAAAATTGACAAAACTAAAAGCTTAGTGAGTGAATAACAAGAAGATTTATTCATCTTTATAATTAATTTTAACAAAAAGTAATCATTATAAAAATGTCTATTGAATGAAAATTAAACATTTACTTTGAACAAACTCCGTATGCTTTACTTTACTTCAACTCGTAGCGCCTTGTACTACTTCAGCCATGATGAAAGGAGTACTTTTTTTATCCCCTTCAACAGCTAGCATGGATTTATCATTTATTAATTTTTTTTTAACAAGCAAAGGCCAGCGTCGATAAAAACTATTGCACGACAAAATTGTTGTCCTTGTGTGTTTTGACATTACAATTAATAATGTACTTAAATTGTGTTTGAATTAAAATCCCATCTCATTCAACCATTCATGTTCTTGTCTTTGCATACTTGTCCTAAATCATTATTAATCAGAATTCAATCAACAACGACAATAACAACATTTTAAGAGTCATTAGAGAAATAATCATTGTTACAAATCTGTCTGTTCGTACATTGTGATGCTTTGATTCATGCTTAAGTATTTATAAACATATTTTGTCGTTTAATCAAAATAACCTTCAATTATAAAAAGTTGTGCATATTATGATGGAAATTCATAAGACAAATTTGATCATATATGATTCTGGTAGATTATGTTTTTTAGGCTACATTCTTGTTGTATGTAGCTGCCAACTTTATATGGGCTAGCTTTGAAATCATTAAAACATTTTTGATAAAAAAAGACAAGACATAGATGGAGACTTTAGGCCCACTATATTTGCTTGATCACTGCACTAATTACCAGTTAATCCAATTTATTGCTAATGATCTTTTGGGAGTTTAGGTGAACTTAATCAAGTTAATTTGTGAATTGAAAATTATTGGAGTAATTTTTATTTACCATGTTAAGACTTAAAAGGATAAGGGTATTTTCAGTTTTTTTTTTAGCTTACTTAGTTGAAAGGGGATTAGTATATGTTTTCTTCGTAAATCTGGAAAAAGAAAAAGAGTTGGTCATTTTTAAAGCGCAAAATCTTGGGAAAAACGCGTTTTTTCAAACACTTGGGAAAAACGTGTTTTAAAAAAAAATGCGGTGGCATTTTTGTAAATAATTTGAACTTCTCAACGGTTCTGGATATCAACATAAAGGCTTCTGGATATGAGATTGATAGCCAGAACATTTGAAAGTGATAGCCATATGGATCCTGGATATCAATATAAACCCTTCTGTGTATCAATCTCAAAGGTTCTAAATATCAATATCAAAGGGAAAACCCTTTGAGGAAGGTTTGATGGCCATGCCCTTGTTCAAAGATATTTATTAAATCATATCCAGAAGGTTTTATTATTGATATCGAGAATCCTTTGAGGTTGATATTCAAAAGGTTTGTGGCCATGGCCTTGTTTAAATGTGCTTGTTAAATCATATCTTTTATTATTGATAACCAGAACCTCTTGGTTTGTTGGTCAATGCCTTGTTTAAATTTTCTTGTAAAATCATGGCTAGAAGGCTTTATAATTGATATCCAATTTGAGTTGATATTTAGAAGGTGTGGCCATGACGTTGTTCAAATGTGCTTGTTAAATCACATTCAAACGAGTTTATTATTGATATCCAGAACCCTTAGAGGTTAATATTCAGAAGGTTTAAGGCCATGACCTTGTTTAAATGTGCTTGTTAAATCATATCAAGATAGTTTTATATTGATATTCAAAATGTTTGTTGGCCATGGTCTTGTTCAAATGTACTTGAAATCATATTCAAAAGGACTTATTATTTATATCCATAAGGTTTGTTGGTCATGGCTTTAGTCTTGGGCCTAGATTCCCAAAGCGCGAGAAATCACTTGTTTACAAAAATGCCACCACGCGCAAAGTTCCCTTTATTTACAAATATATAATCACATTTAAAAATACGTTTTTCATAATCACTAGGAGAAACGCATTTCCCCAGATCTTCACAACACTCTAAACTTTTATTGTGCCAATCTTTTACTTAACGAAAAATGACAATTTATGGTCTAAAGTTTAAGGGGTGTTTGCCAATCAGGATCTGATGTTCCAATTTTATCAATTTTAGATCTAAAGTTAACAACAGTCTGGGATTTTTGACGAAACTGTTACAAAAATCTATTAAATCGGACCATGATTGACACATACAGTACCCCGTAAACTTTAGACCCTAAATTGACAAAGCCCCCCCCCCCCTTAGATTTTGACCCTAAATTGATATATTTTTTCTACAATTCATCGAAACCCCCCTAAATGAATAATGTTCTTAACTTTGGACTCAATATTGATAAAATTGAAACATCAAATCCCGATTGGCACACACCCTCTACACTTTAGACCCTAAACTGTCATTTCCCCTTTACTTCTAGCTACGTTGCTGCTATGCTCTGGCGAATGAACATATTCATTTCTAGAATCCAGGAACCCAAATCTTCTACCTCTTGTGTGCTTCCTCAATGTCAACATTTAGAGATTTATGATTGGTAGGGGGTTAAGAAAACTTTACATTTAACATATCTACTGGAAAACATTATACTCAGGGGCGGACCCATGTGTATCCAAGGGGGTGCATGTGCATCCCCTCACATTTCAATATTTATTAGAAAAAGAAAATATTAAGAATTATTCTAGTAGAATTATAGAAATGATATATAATGTATACCATTATGAACAATAACATTTGGTGGTTCAGTGGAATGAATCCCTTGTTTCTGTTGGGTTTCGGAGTAACATGCGCAGCGGAAAATAGCATTTAAAATTTTAATAGAAACCCAAAGCCAAAGATCCATTCATATGATTATATCAAATACATACAATATGAATACTAGAATACTAACCCTTGATGACTTTGATTTCTAGCCTTTGATCTTGGTGGAGAACTTCAAGCTTGATCACGAACAAGTAAGAACACGAACTTTGAAGATGATAAGCGTCACCCTCTAGCGGTATCCACACCACGAACGAATATCAAGTAGCTTCTTGATCTTGGTTGCTAGACCAAAATTGTGAAACACGTTTTCACAATTAATATGAACTATATGGAATATAATTTGTTTATAATTTTGTTCTTCAATCAAGGATCTCTTAGAACAAAATAATTCTCTCAAAAACTCTTTTGGAGGCTTGCAAAAACACATAGACTAATTAAGGACGAATTAGGGCTGTTTATATAAAAGTTAGACCTATTCCAAATAGGTAACTTATGTCTAAACCCGCAAGAAAATGAATTAAGGAAGTTTCCTGCTGAAACCGCCTTGGTCCGGCCGGGTACAACATAGGGTCCGATCGGACCAGTCATGGTCCGCCCGGGTCTATGGCCTGGTCCGCCCGGACCTCCCTTATTCCACTTTTCTTCCTCTAATTTCCTTAAATCCTCAAATGGTCCTTCGACCTTATATTCTAATATAGTCTTTTAGGATTCGTTCTATTGTGTGTGACCCTCTAGGATTATACTATGTTGGCAATGGGTTCAAACATGAATCCATAAGATATGATTAGGTTCTAGCAAACCGTCATACCTACCCAAATAGTATAACTAGATACAAGTTCGCATTCTTTTAGAATATGTCACAATCCTTTTGTCCACGATGTCATTGAACATAAGTCATGGTCAACAAGTCAACTTGTCTTTCTTCAATACTTTCTCGATTCTGAATATGGTGATAATCCAAATGACATTAATCCAATCAATTCATTTGAGTCAGGACGAACATTTTCATCAACATTATTCCTACGAGAGGCCCAAGCTTGACATCTCTCCGTAGAGGGACAAATCAATTTAGCTTATTATTCTTCCCTACATGAATCCGATTATGCCAATCATACCCTTTATAACTACCCGGTTAAAAGTAGCGTTTGAATATGTCAAACATAATGTTCATCAAGTGGAAGACCATAATAACTTTATGTCTAAGGATTCAAATGACACAACTAATATGAGATATATGTATGACATTGACCATGACATAAATCTCATAGAGCGGGTCATGTCCAGTACTAAACAAGTACCCATAAATCTAACATGATCATCCTATGATCATTTAGCCTTTATACTAATACCAAAAATGTAATAGGAATGGAGATTATTATAAGTAAACATGAACAACAATAATAATCAAAACATATCTTTATTAATATGAAATAAATGATAACAATTACAACGTTTATTAAATGTGCCTAGGGCACCAACACCAACAATCTCCCACTTGCCCTAGGCCCAATCTCCCATGTATCTAATACCCATGGACCTAACATGACAATCATGTTTAGCTTGTGGAAGTCCCTTTGTTAGCGGGTCCGCGACATTATCATCAGTAGGTACTCTGCATATATTCACGTCTCCCCTATCAACGATCTCTCGAATGATATGAAAACACCTAAGTATGTGTTTGGATTTCTGATGTGCTCTTGGTTCTTTTGCTTGAGCAATAGCACAATTATTATCGCAATAAAGGTCTATTGGATTAGCAATACTAGGAACCTCTTCTAGTTCAGTGATGAACTTCTTAATCCAAACAGCTTCCTTTGCAGCATCCAATGCAGCAATATACTCAGCTTCCGTTGTAGAATCAGCGGTTGTACTTTGCTTGGAACTCTTCCATCTTATAACTCCACCATTTAACATAAACACAAAACCCGATTGCGATCGACTGTCGTCTTTGTCGGTTTGGAAGCTTGCATCCGTGTAAGCATTTACTACGAGATCATCTTCCATTCTTCCATAGACCAAAAATGAATCTTTAGTCCTTCTCAAGTACTTAAGAATCGCTTTTACAGCCATCCAGTGATTTTCACTGGGGTCGGATTGATATCTACTTGTCATGCTCAAAGCATAAGATACATCCGGCCTAGTACAAATCATGGCATACATGATGGACCCAATTGTCGAAGCATATAGAACACCATTCATTTTCTCACGCTCATCTTTTGTCTTAGGACATTGAGTCTTGCTTAGAGAAACTCCATGTAACACTGGCAAGGTTCCTCTCTTATAATTTTCCATGCGGAATCTTCTAATGACCTTGTCAATGTATGTACTTTGGCTTAAACCAATTAGCTTCCTTGATCTATCTCTGTAGATCTTAATGCCAAGAATGTATGCGGCTTCACCATATCTTTCATTGCGAAGCACTTTCCTAACCAAGTCTTTACAGACTGAAGTGTAGGAATGTCGTTTCCAATGAGTAATATGTCATCCACATATAAAATAAGGAATAGCACTATGCTCCCACTAATCTTCTTGTAAACACAAGGTTCATCTTCGTTCTTGATGAAACCAAACTCTTTGACCGATTTATCAAAACGAAGATTCCAACTCCTAGAAGCTTGCTTCAATCCATAGATGGATCTTTGCAATTTGCATACCTTAGAATCTTGTTCAAAACCTTCTGGTTGTGTCATATACACATCCTCTTATAGTTTTCCATTTAGGAAAGCGGTTTTGACATCCATTTGCCATATTTCATAGTCATGATATGCGGCAATGGCAAGCAAAATTCTTATAGACTTGATCATTGCTACGGGTGAAAAAGTTTCATCATATTCAATACCAAGAACTTGCCTATAACCTTTCGGTACAAGTCTAGCTTTGTAAGTATGCACCTTCCCATCCATGTCAGTCTTCTTCTTGAAGACCCATTTGCATCCTATGGTTTTTACACCTTCGGGTGCATCAATCAAGTTCCAAACTTGATTATCTTGCATGGATTGCAATTCGGATTGCATGGCTCCAAGCTACTTATCCGAATCAGGAGAAGACATTGCCTCTTGGTAGGTGGTTGGTTCATAATTATCAATGATCTCCACCTCATTAATATCCGTTACGAGAAAACCATATCTCTCGGGCTCGGATCGTAACCTACCAGATCTGCGAGTTACTTGTGTATTTTGAACAGGTTCCACAATTCCTTGTGGTTCTTGTTCTTGTTCCACTATCGGTTCAATGTTATTTTCTGGGTCTCGAATTTTTCAAGATTTATTTTACTCCCACTGATTTCTTTGGAGAGAAACTGTTTCTCTAGAAAGATACCAGTACGGGCAACAAACACCTTGTTGTCCTATCGGTTGTAAAAGTAATATCCTTTAGTTTCCTTAGGATATCCTACGAAAATACATTTATCAGATTTGTGCGCAAGTTTGTCAGAGACAAGTCTTTTGACAAAAGCTTCGCAACCCCAAATCCTCATGAAAGACAAACAAGGTTTCTTTCCGCTCCACATTTCATATGGAGTCTTTTGAACCGATTTAGTTGGAACTTGATTCAGTGTGAGAGCAGCGGTTTCTAGAGCGTAACCCCAAAAGGATAAAGGAAGATCAACTCGACTCATCATTGATCGAACCATGTCCAACAAGGTCCGATTCCTCCTCTCAGACACACCATTCCATTGTGGTGTTCCGGGTGGAGTCAATTTTGAAATTATTCCACAATTCTTTAGATGATCATCGAATTCACGACTCAAGTATTCTCCACCTCGATCCGATCAAAGTGCTTTAATACTTTTGCCAAGTTGTTTTTCTACTTCATTTTGAAATATTCTAAATATCTCAAATGCTTCACTTTTATGTTTCATTAGGTAAACATACCCAAATCTACTATAATCATCAGTGAAGGTTATGAAGTATTGAAATCCTCCCCTAGCATTCTTACTTAATGGTCCGCATACATCAGAATGTATCAACCCCAATAAGTCGCTTGTCCTTTCACCTAGCTTGGTAAAAGGTGTCTTAGTCATTTTTCCAAGAAGACACGACTCGCAAGTATCATATGACTCAAGATCACATGAACCCAAAAGGCCGTCCACATGGAGTTTTGAGATACGCTTCTCATTAATATGACCAAGACGGCAATGCCGCAAATAAGTATGATTAACATCATTAGGTTTAGATTTCTTATTTACATGATAGACATTGTCATTATTTTCATTCTTGACATTCAAGACATAAAGGACATTAAATGAATTAGCAATACCATAAAGCACATCATTTAAATAAATAGAAAATCTTATATTCTCAATAAGAAATTTAAAACCTTCATTATCCAAACAAGAAATTGAAATAATATTTCTACTTAAATCCGGTACATAATAGCAATTGTTCAAAACAAGTATTAAATCGGAAGGTAAAGTGACTTCATAAGTTCGTACGGCTAATGCAGCAACTCTTGCTCCATTCCCCACTCGTAGGTCCACTTCACCCTCTTTAAGTAGTCTCCTATTCTTTAGTCCCTGCACATTTAGACAAATGTGATAACCACATCCGGTATCCAATACCCAAGAATCAGTGGTAGAAAGGAGAATATCTATCATATAGATACTGAAGTCGACACAGTCCCACTGTTCTTCTTCTTCTTTTTCTCTTCCTTAAAAGCCTTTCAATTACGTTTCCAATGACCAATTTCTTGACAATGGAAACAGATTGCATCCTTTTGTGAATCGGGTTTTGCCTCCGAAGCCTTGGCAACCTTTACCTTGCTTATCTTGGGTTTGACAACTTTCTTACCCTTTCCTTTGGCACTAGCCTTCTTCCCATCATGAACCAAGAGCACAGGAGAACCTTTCTCCACAATCTTCATCTCCGCAGTTTTAAGCATACCATGCAACTCAGAGAGATTCTTATCCATTCCAATCATGTTATAATTCATCACAAACTGATTATAACTTTTAGCCAATGAATTAAGAATGAGATCCGTTGCTAGCTCCAATGGGATTGGATAGCCAAGTTTCTCAAGATGCTCTACATAACCTTTCATTTTAAACATGTGAGGACTCACTTGTTGCCCTTCATTCATTTTGCAAGAAGTGAATGCAACAATGGTCTTGTACCTCTCTTGCCTAGCTTGCTCTTGAAACATGGCTCTTAACTCCACGCCTATCTCATAGGCTTCCAAATGTTCCAAACTTTGTTGGAGTTTTGAGCACATAGTAGCAAGCATGAGACAACTTACATATCTAGAATCATTACGATGTTTGTAACTGTCTCTTTCTTCCCTAGGGGCAGTAGGTTCTGGTTCAGCAAGAAGTGGCCCATCGAGAATGTACAACTTATCTTCTTGCCTAAGAACAATTCTTAGGCTACGGATCCAATCCATAAAGTTCATACCATTCTCTTGGAGCTTATCCTTTTCAAGGATCGATCACAACGAAATTGATTGAGTGTTAGTAGTCATTATCTACAATTATGCAAAATTTAATAAGTACCATTTTTCATTAAAGAAATTAATAATGTATTTTTCCAAAAAAATATACTCCCACTAAATTATATAACCTTCTTATACATCCAATGTATAATATAATTTAGATGGGCTAAGATCCAATCTTTAATTTAATCTCAAGTCCGCTAAGGCGGATTACACAAAATCAAATTAATTAGGTAGACAATCATATCAATCATATCCCATATAATTCTTAGATCCTTTTCTGAGATTCTTTAAGAAATCCAATTTCAAAAAGCATGTTTAATCTCATCTTTGCCTAGGCCCAAAACTGTTTTGACACCTAATTAAGTCCAACCATTTTAAACGTATAGTTAATGTACCTCGCTAGGGCGTTCCCACATTATCTATCTTGCTCATACATAAATAAAATTAATGCACCTCGCTAGGGCGAAAACTACATTGAAATCATTCATATACTAACAAGTGTTTTAATCATGGCATGGCAAAAGGAACTTAAAACTTTGTTTGAAGGTTTATCATATATAGCATATAACATATTTATGAGCACATAGTATAAACATGTTACACATCAAGTTTAGCCATTAAATTAATAATCATTAATTTAAGCATAATATTTATGTGTCATTAGTTTCTCTATAATTATGAGGATGAGACTATTTCAACTTTGGTTATTATCTCCAAATCAAGACAACAAGAAGTGCGGCCGAAACTAAGCCATAAGGCAACCACAATTCCGTACTAATTCAAGAAACCAAGAAAGTAGTCCATGTGGCCAAAACTAAGCAATAGATGGTCTCGATGAATGTAGGCCAATTGCATCCACAATTCCACATGGATCTCCAATCTTTGAATCAAGAACTTTGTTTCTCAATTTTAGCAATTATGAGCTCTTCATAATTCTAACTTCGTTTTATCTTTGAAACTTTGATTGCGATCAAATTTGGGAAACACAATCTCGATGAACGTAGATTAGCCATCCAAACTTTGATCCAATCTCAGAATCACAAGATCAAAAAAAATAGGAAAAATCAAACCCAAGATCCGCACCCAAACCAACAGCAAAATACCCGCTCCAGACCAGCAGGTCCGACCGGGTACTGTCACTGGTCCAGTCGGACCTCTTCGAAAAATTCCAGATTCTGAATCTGACCAAAACAAAGAACAGAACCCCACTCCAAACCAGATGGTCCGGCCGGGTCCTTCCTTTGGTCCGGTCGGACCTACGCCAAAATCCCAGAAATTTTAAAGTTCGAAAATTTGTCGCAAAATTGTTTTTCCTCGATTATCAAAACTTTGATCCAATCAGTTGATAACCTAAACAATTTTAAATCCAAGATAATTTTTATTGCGATTGAATCGTGCGATTAATGTTTATAAAACAATAAACCACATAAAATCATATAACACATAAACATCATAATCCAATATTCATATCATGCAAGGCACATAAACAAGCAATTTATATACACATAACATGATCTAGTATTGAAGTAATCAACATGAATGGGGCTCTGATACCACTGTTGGGTTTCGGAGTAACATGCGCAGTGGAAAATAGCATTTAAAATTTTAATAAAAACCCAAAGCCATAGATCCATTCATATGATTATATCAAATACATACAATATGAATACTAGAATACTAACCCTTGATGACTTTGATTTCTAGCCTTTGATCTTGGTGGAGAACTTCAAGCTTGATCACGAACAAGTAAGAACACGAACTTTGAAGATGATAAGCTTCACCCTCTAGCGGTATCCACACCACGAACGAATATCAAGTAGCTTCTTGATCTTGGTTGCTAGACCAAAATTCTGAAACACGTTTTCACAATTAATATGAACTATATGGAATATAATTTGTTTATAATTTTGTTCTTCAATCAAGGATCTCTTAGAACAAAATAATTCTCTCAAAAACTCTTTTGGAGGCTTGCAAAAACACATAGACTGATTAAGGACGAATTAGGGCTGTTTATATACAAGTTAGACCTATTCCAACTAGGTAACTTATGTCTAAACCCGCAAGAAAACGGATTAAGGAAGTTTCCTGCCGAAACCGACTTGGTCCGGCCGGGTACACCATAGGGTCCGACCGGACCTGTAATGGTCTGCCCGGGTCTATGGCCTGGTCCGCCCGGACCTCCCTTATTCCACTTTTCTTCCTCTAATTTCCTTAAATCCTTAAATGGTCCTTCGACCTTATATTCCAATATAGTCCTTTTAGGATTCGTTCTATTGTGTGTGACCCTCTAGGTTTATACTATGTTGGCAATGGGTTCAAATATGAATCCATAAGATATGATTAGGTTCTAGAAAACCGTCATACCTACCCAAATAGTATAACTAGATACAAGTTCGCATTCCTTTAGAATATGTCACAATCCTTTTGTCCACAATGTCATTGAACACAAGTCATGGTCAACAAGTCAACTTGTCTTTGTTCAATACTTTCTCGATTCCGAATATGTTGATAATCCAAATGACATTAATCCAATCAATTCATTTGAGTCCGGCCGAACATTTTCATCAATATCATTCCTACGAGAGGCCCAAGCTTGACATCTCTCCCTAGAGGGACAAATCCATTTAGCTTATTATTCTTCCCTACATGAATTTGATTATGCCAATCATACCATTTATAACTACCCGGTTAAAGGTAGCATTTGAATATGTCAAACATAATGTTCATCAAGTGGAAGACCATAATAACTTCATGTCTAAGGATTCAAATGACACAACTAATATGAGATATATGTATGACATTGACCATGACATAAATCTCATAGAGCGGGTCATGTCCAGTACTAAACAAGTATCCATAAATCTAACATGATCATCCCATGATCATTTAGCCTTTATACTAATACCAAACAAGTAATAGGGACGGAGATTATTATAAGTAAACATGAACAACAATAATAATCAAAACATCTCTTTATTAATATGAAATAAGTGATAATAATTACAACGTTTATTAAACGTGCCTAGGGTACCAACACCAACAGTTTCCAAGTAGAAGACCAGGAATCAAATCTTGGTTTCTTTTTCCTGTGCTTTTTTTTGTTTTTTTTTTGCTTTCTAGTTACCCCCTCCACCTCATACTTCTTCTTACACTCTTATATATATATATATATATATATATAGGTGCTCAAATGAGAACCTAATTATTATGAGAACCATGAGAACCATTTAGAGCCCTTAGATTTAAAAGAAATGGACAGCTGAGATTAGAATTTAAAGAGTAAGGAGGCGGTGGCAATTTTGAAAATAAGGAAAGCAGTAAAGGGTAAAATGGTCTTTACATGTTAGGGTTATGTCTCACCTCTGAATTAGAATAGACCGATGGGAGGGATAGGAGAGGAGCGGTGCGGAGCGGAGAGGAGAGAGAGAGAGACGGCCGCTATTCTCTCCGGCGGCGTTGTTTGGTAAATCTGGTGCAATTGCAAGCCAGCGTTCGTATTTCGTGTTCGTTGATTTGAGTTCAACGTTTTTTCTCCGGTGGAATTTCAATTTCTTCTTCGAAGTTGAATCTCAGGCGTAATCTGACAATAATCGGTGTGGTTGATTTCGTCGGTTTTAGATGGAGCAAAATAAAGTTTCTAATTCAGGTATAGATATTTCCCTTCTTTTTTTTTTTTAATTCTTGAGCAGTTTTGTTGGATACATTAGCCATTTCGTATTGTATCTAAGTATATAAATGAAGATTTTTGGTTTTTTGTTGTTTGATTAGTTGGATGCTTTATGAATCATTATATTGTATCTAAGTATATGTATGAAGATTTGTGTTTTTTTATTGAGTAATTTGAGTTGTATACAGTATGCATCATTCATTTGTATCTAAGTAGCTTTTTTTGTCACATGCTTTCCTATTGTATCTAATTGTATTCATCTATCAATAACAATTTTGTAGTTGGATACAATGTTTTTTCAGTGTTTGTATTGTATCTAAGTGTAATGATGAGACATAAAATACACTTTTTTTTATATACAAAATCTATGTTATATTGTTCGTCCAAATGTATCTAATCTTATTATTATGTGAGTAATGAAGTTGTATTTTTTATTTAATATTTTATTTTTTTTTTTTAGCTGTTGGAAGCAATCATTGTAGCATTGGAATTGCTAATAATGTTGGATATTACTCTGCTGATAGTGATGATGCTTGTTCGAATGCTATTACAACACCAAAAGAGACTCGGTATTGGCTTCCTGTTTGTGAGGAAGTATATAAGCCTGTTATTGGGCAGTGTTTTGGATGTTTCGAGGATGGGTTTCGTTTTTATGAAGCATATGGCCGGGTTTGTGGTTTTGATGTACGTCGTAGTACAACTAAGAATTCAAGGAATGGACGTATGAGTTTGAAGTATTATGTTTGTCACAGGGAAGGGATGATTGAGAAGAAAGTAAACAAATCTGATTATATTGGTGGTGAGAGCAGTAAACAAGGCTGAAAGATGATGTTTACTAGATGTGATTGTAAGGCGATGATTGGACTAAAGTTGTTGGGTCGTAATGAAAGTGGTGGGGTATGTGTGTATAAATTTGTTGAGCGTCATACGCATAAATTAGTTGCTTCAGATTGTAGGCATTTTTTACGATCTGACATGGAAATGACTTTAGCCCATAAGAACTTTTCATTTGATGCATCCAATGTAAAAATAGGGGCTTCACAAGCTCATGGATTGATGGAGTTGGTTGGTGGATACGAAAACGTGAGAGCTACTGTGAGAGATTTTAGGAATTGGAGTAGGGATTTAAAGCATGGTATTGGGGAGAAGGATGCTCAGATCATTTTGGACAAGTTTAAGGCTAAGAAGGATGAGACTGATTCATTTTACTATGAATATGAGGTTGATGAATCAAGTCGTTTGACCAAGTTATTTTGGGCAGATCCTATAGGGCGTAGAAACTACCAAGTTTTTGGTGATGTTATCTCCTTTGATGCGACATTTGGCACAAATAAGTATGAATTTTCTGTTGTGTTTTTGTTCAATACATTAGCTATATTGCTAATTTTTATATCTGAATTGTTATAATACAGTTGGATACAATAGCTATCTATTGTGTGTATCTAATTGTATTCAATTGTATTTTTCCAACACTACTGTTAGATACAGAAGATATTCATTTATTGTATCTAAGTATTTATCATTTTTTGCTAAATGATTTTCTTTATGTTTGTACACATCAGGTACAATATGGTTTTTGTGCCATTTTGCGGTGTGGATAATCATAGGAAATGCGTTACATTTGCAGCTGGTTTACTTTCAAGAGAGGATATTCCTCATTATACTTGGGTTTTTCGGGCGTTTTTGAACGCTATGGGCCGGGAACCACTATGCTTACTTACGGACCAATGCTCTGCTATGAAGCAAGCAATACCTGCTGTTTTCACTTCAACGAGGCACCGTTGGTGTATGTGGCATATCATGAATAAATTGCCCACAGACCGATGGTCAATCCGAGAGGACTATTCAGATTTTGGAGGATATGTTTCGAGCGTGTTCGATAGACTTTTCTGATTCTTGGGATTCGCACCTACCGTTAGTGGAATTCTCTTACAACAACAGTTATCAGGCTAGTATCGAGATGGCACCGTTTGAGGCCTTGTATGGAAGAAAATGTAGAACGCCTATTTGTTGGGATGAGGTTGGTGAAGCGAAGATTGTGGGTATTGATTTGCTTCGGGATTCGGTTGAGAAAGTTAGAGTTATCCGGGATAGATTGAAGACAGCCCAGAGTCGACATAAGAGCTACGCAGATAACCGAAGGCGAGATCTTAGTTTTCAGACCGGTGATTTTTTGTTCTTGAAAGTATCTCCGAAAGTGGGTATTCGTAGATTTGGGAAGAAAGGCAAATTGGCTCCGAGGTTTATTGGTCCGTTTGAGATTTTGGGAAAGGTTGGACTTCTAGCGTATCGTCTTGCGTTACCGCCATCTTTGGACCGGTTGCACAACGTTTTCCACGTTTCTATGCTTCGGAAGTATGTTCATGATCCATCTCACGTGTTACCGAGGATACCGGAAGATATTGAGCCCGATATGACTTATGAGGAACGACCGGTTCGGATTTTAGATACCAAAGTCCAAGAGTTGAGGAACAAAAGCATTGCGTTGGTTCGAGTTCTTTGGAGGAATCATAACATCGAGGAGTCGACGTGGGAGCTTCGTGATGAGATCGAGAGGAAATTTCCTTGGCTTTTTGTTTAAGGTGAGTCTCGTTAAAATTCGGGTCGAATTTTCTTTAAGGGGAGTGAATGTCACGACCCGAAATCTAGGCTCTATTTTATTAGTAATTAAATGATTATTATTTATTTATTTGCTTATTTATTTATTTAAATTGTTATTTATTTAAGTAATTAGGTGTGCATTCTATGTGTTATAATAATTATGCCTAGCATTTTATTTGAGTTATTTGGGTTAGTGTAGTATTGTTGGGTCTTATTTGTTAGTGGGGAGTAATTGTGTTAGTAGTTGGGGAAGGGGTCTAGTTGTAACTTTTTAAAATAATTTTCCCCTACTCCCCTCTCCTCCCTCACCTCCTCCCTCACTCTTCCCTCTCCCTTCCCAGCCAACTCTCTCTCTCTCTCTCTAGAATTGGGTAAGTTTCATCTTCTTCCTTCTCTCTTCATTATCTTCCTCTTCCTCTCATAATCTCTCATTTCTTAAAACATGAACCTTGTTTAGATCGTCGATAGGATCGCGTAGAACCAAAAAGAATTGAATTCCGTCAACTTTGAGATTTATCAAGTAAGTTACTTTTCCCCATTTTGATGCTAAAATGTTCATATCATGTTTAGATAATGCTTAATGTGTTATATTTGAAGTTTGGTTGGGTTTTGAATTTGTTTGGAATTTATTTGAGTTTTTGGTTAAAAATGGTGAAATCTTGAATGTTGGTTTTGATTCTTGAATTTGGTTGATAAAGGGTGTTGTTAAGATCCCTTTTTAGTTAAATTATGTTTGGGTACCTTAGAAATCTTGTTGGGAGGATTGATTTTGAGTGTTATGAAATTTGTAAGGAAATGGTTAGGAAATTTGAGGAACCCAGCTGGGAATTCTTCCCAGCCCGTAGACCAGGCGCCCGCCTGCCCTTGCCCAGGCGCCCGCCTACTCCCACTTTTTCTAGCGCCTGACCTTCTGTCAATTCAAACGCGCGCCTGCCTATGCCCAGGCGCCCGCCCGCCCCCTGTTCCAGGAATTTGACCTTTTTGCTTGGTTTAGGACTTAGGGCCTAAATAGTTTAAGTTTATTTCTTCCAATTAACTTAAGATAACATCGTGGAATACCTTATTAATTGGATTTGATTCTTTTGTGAATAAATATGTTCTGGAATTTGATTAAGTACCGTTTTGGGAATGTGGTTCATCCTTGATGTGTTGTTTGGATTGGTTTACCTTTGTGGTAATTTATTTGGATTGGTTTCCTACTTTGGAACCTTAAGTTCTTCATTCATGCTAAATTATTATTACTTAGCATTTATTTGGAAGCCCATCTGGCATATTTGTTGCATCGGGCGATGGGAAAGATTATAATGGCAAAGCCAAGTCCATTATAATGTTGACCATTGTTTTGCCCCCTTCTTTACCCTTTTCCAGATTGGCCTTGGAAGAGATGAGTTAGCTTCCTTTGTGAATGTATCTAGCTACCGGGCGTGACTTTGTGTCATGGTCCTTGTCCTTTGTGACACTTTTATGGTTATTGGTTCCGGTACCGGGGTTTTCTCTTCGGCTTTCATGCTATTATGGAGATGATGATTTGTTGATTATTGAAGCTGCGCAGCGATCCTTTATTTGGATGTTCCTATTTGGAAAACCTTGGCTATATCCTTTGTTATGTGTTTATTTCCGCTGCTATCTATTATGTGATAAATGCTATGTGCTATGTGATATTTATTATTGCTTATCGCTTCGTGCATAATAGCATGTCATGTAGTTGCATTAGTAACTTATTGAGATTTATCTCACCCCCTTCCTTTTATCTTTGTTTTTCCTTAACCCCCCCCCCCCCCCCCCCGGTGCTAAGGATTAGTCTCGCTGATCACGAGAAAGAGGACGTCGAGTGTGGATCCATTCTTTTGGGGAAGGTTGTTATAGGTTGGTTTACATTAGATAAATGTGTAACCTTTTGGGGTAGTTGTACCAAACAATGACGTCATTAAAAATTGTATATTTTTATTTTGTTAAGCATGAACTTGTGGAAGTTTATGATAGTTGTAATTAGTTTTTATCAAACTTGGTTTTGTAAAACTTTGGATCGTCACCTTTTGGTATCAAATGGAATTTTTAACTTCGGTATTTCGCAGTTTTGGTTTTAGAGTCGACGTCCAGATCGCGGTCTCGGGCCCGCGGGGTCCGGGGTCGCGACACTTTAAACCCGGGATGGATGCCAGATGCAGCTTGATTGGTGCTCTTGTGCCCTTCTAGGGCGCACGGGTCCATTCCACCTTCCTTTTCGAGCCGAGTCAACCACACTTGTCTGTGACATGCACAGTGGAATTTAGTAATGTAAATAGGCGCAAAGTATGATAAAGGGGGCGCACACACACTCTAAGTATTTTGGCTTAAAGTGGGTGAAATAAGAAACTAAGGCAAATGATATAACAAACACACCACAGTTTAATCAATCAATCTAAAATGAATAAACAAACAGATAGTTAGATATGATATGAACTTGAAAGGAAATAGCAGTAAATAAGTACGCGCTATTTGGAGAGGTTCGATCGGTGAAAGATCTACGTCCTCTACCAAGATGGTTAGTCTTGGATTTCTAATGGAGATCTTATATAATGAGAGAGTGTTACAAATTACAATCGTTTGAGCTTATATACTAACTCAAGATCTATTTCTATGAAAGGACAAATCCTAGACAATAACTGGTGTATCTCTAAAAGAAAGATCTAAGTGATCAAACTTAAAGAGGTGCGTGTGTGATTTTAGATTCAAGGCTCTTTATATCTTTGAGATTGAGAGCACAAGAAAACTAAAGTGTTTTTGCTTGAGGATCTGGGCTAAGGATGAAGTTATGAAGATGTTCTTGAGAATTCTGGTAAATCAAAGGCAATCTTCAAATCTTCAACAAATGCTTGAGAGAGAAATTCGTGAAATGCTTAGCAACTTCAAATGGTTGAAGTTATGGGGTATTTATAGTAGAGCCCCAAAAACTAGCCGTTGGAAATCCTTGGTGAGTCAGAGAAAGGACGGATGTGCTGTCGCTCATTGAGTGGAGCACGTGTCCTTTTATAGCCGTGAGACACATAACACAGATATGACCCTTATGGACAGGTGTCCTTAGATGCGGGCTCATACGTGTCATTTTCTCATTGTTGTATCATTGGCGAAGTTTGAATCTCTTCAAGTCTTTGAATCTTCATTAAATCACTGAGTGTTAAAAACATTTCTTTGAGGCGCGCTGAGCTAAGAGGCGCGCATGAGCCAATGGGGCGCGTAGCATAGCTAGGCGCATCACCTTATGTGCGCGCGCTGGATAGGCACATGGCGTAAAGGTGAAGGGGGCGCATGGCGCGTTGAATGGAGCGCATAGGCGCGTAGCTCAAACTCACGGAGTGATTTTCTTCAATCTTGATCTTCTTGCCCTATTCCTAAGCCTATTCTATTACAATGGACAACCTAAAAAATTAAGTATAAATACTTCTTACATGTGGGTCTAAAGTCCATGAAATAAAACTTAGGTGATGAATCAATCAAATCTAATCAATCCTATTACATTGAAACTGAGATATAAGTGGGAATACCCAACAATCTTCCCCTATTTGATTGATGCCATTACCTACTATATTAGGGACAAACATTATATTTGATAATAACATGTCCAAAATAAATGAAATTGGTAAATCATGTCTCAAGTTAATGCACACACTAGTCCAAGATATAGATTTCTAATCTATTCCAATAAAGATAAATAATTACAAATGGAAAGATAGAAATGATGGTTTAACACATTCAAAATGATATATGAGTTTTAGTTTTGAAATGTGTTTAAACAAGGTTTAAACTTAATGCATGAAAATATGAAACAGTTCAAATATGATGCGTATGATTTTAAACAATATTCAGTGTTCTTCAAACAAGGAGTTTGAGTGAACATGTTTGAAATAATAGTGATGCTTTGTTCTCATTAAAACTTGAAATATAGGAGTTGGTGATTACAAGTTTTCAATGGAACAAAAATCAAAAGGTGCTAAAACACAAGCACTAAATCACTAACAAAAGGATTCTAAACTCAAAAGAGTTCTAACAACTTACAAACAAAACATAAACTAAGGGTTGGGAGGAGGCACATCGTCTTCCTTCAATCCTTCTTCAATCTCCTTCACGGAGCGCTGAATCTGCTTTGAAAGCTGGTGACAACGGCTTACAACACCGTGAGTATCAGTGACACCATCTCTAATGTAGTGCAGATGATCAACATTGATGTTTTGATACTCATCAATGGTGCGCTGAGTGATGGATTGTTGTTGTGAAAAGTTTTCAGTGAAGGCTTGAAAGTTTGCTTCAACAGCAGCTTGGGCAGTGAGTATATCAGCAGAAACTCTATCTGTGCGCCTGTCTGTACTGGAATGCGCAACATTAAAGTGAGTGACAACTAATTCCTTCAAAACATCAATCTTTGAGAGCAGTGAATTAATGTCAATATGCGCGCCAGGAGCAGAGCTGGAAGAGGGCGCAGGAGTTTCAGGAGCTGAAGGCTCATGGGATTCAGGAGCTTTGGGTTCTGCGCCAGGATCAGCACCATATACTGTTAAACCCAGGATTTCTAGTTCATCCTTAACTTCTTTGAGTTTATCAACAACACTCAATAATTTTTAGCTATCTCCAGCCACCATCTCAAACAACTACCTTATATCACCTGCTATATTCAACTCTACCTCCCTTATGGCGTTAATGAAATCTTGGCCATCAGTGAGTTTGATGCCACCATCTATGCACTCATGTAGGGAAGCAAGAGTACCTTTGAAAAGCTCATTCATTTGGTCTATAGCATCATTCCATTGTTGAGGAGTAAGGAAATGTTTGTCCTTGATATTCGCATCTATGCGCGCCATCTCCCCCTTAATGGCAGCAATCTCATCAGCCTGCTGAGTAAGCATAGAAGTATGAAGCTCCATCTGAGAATTAATGTGACCTTGGCCTTGCTAAAGTTGCTGAAGCAATGAGATAACCATACTCATATCAGGAGAGGGA
Source organism: Campanula takesimana (assembly GCA_026119855.1). Lineage (NCBI taxonomy): Eukaryota > Viridiplantae > Streptophyta > Magnoliopsida > Asterales > Campanulaceae > Campanula > Campanula takesimana. The sequence continues at coordinate 58,126 of JAOWBW010000681.1, read as the reverse complement.
GAAGGAGGCGAAAGAGTAGGTTGGGGCGCAGTAGAAGAGGATCGCCTAACAGGTGATGGAGTAGGAGCGCGAGGAGAGGGAACATAGTCATCAAGTTCTGGCTCCCCCTAAACTTGATCATCACTCAAGTCGCCAAAAAGTTCATCAGATAGCTTATCTTTGAAAGCTTGGCGCTCAGCAGAGAGTGGTTCTGGAGTTGGTTTCTGAACTGGAGCAGGAGTAGAAATTGGTTTTGATGGAGGCGCAGTAACACTAGGAGACGCAATAGAAGCAGGCGCGTGTATATCAGCGCTAGACCCTGCACCCTTACGCCTTTCGGATTTAGCCAATAAAGCATCTTCTTTCAATCTGAAGTCTTCATCTCACTTTTTCTGCGCTTCCAGTCTACTGGCTTCTTTTGCGCGCTTCAGTTCTTTCTCTTCTTCTGTGTCAGTTCGAGGGCGCTTAGGAGGTCTGCTTGTACCTTCAGCAATCCATTTTCCTTTCACTTTATCTGCGCCAGGAGCAGTTGCTTCTGCGTGTGGTGCTGGTTCAGGTTCTGCGCCATCTTCTGCGCCATCTGCATCTTCATCAGACTCAGTGGCTTCATCAACCAACTGATCTCCTTTAACTCTTGGTATGCGCTTAGCCATGCGCTTTCTGCGCCTTTTCATAACCAAACTGTCTTTGCCAAAAATTGGAACGTCAGTGGTTTGATAAGCTGGGTTCTGAGCGAGGAAATTAGCAAGAGCAGGACAGGTGAGAAATATCTTCGTGAGTATTCTGCAGTGTGTCTTGAACTTAGTCTTTCCTTCAGCCTTGTTCTTGTTGTATTTATCAATCTGGTCCTTTAAAGTTTTGAAGAGGATTTAGGACCAGTTGAGGATGGTTTTTCCCATTATTGTAGCAGTATACTCCCATTGCTCCATTGTGAATCTGTTCACATTTCCAGTCTTGAAGATTATGGAAGTACCCACTAGATGAGCTATGTGCGCCAGCAACTCACCTCCATCCTTATCTCAACAGTTTTGATATTATTCTGAAGAGTAGGAATATTGAGATAAGTATGCGCTATAATGTTCTGCGCGGCTACGAGTAAGTGTTGATTTTCCCGGAGACGCCTAGAGGGCCAGTAGTGGTGAAGTTGATAATATTCTTCAATATACCAGTAGAGATGGTAATATCAACATTCTGAACCACGATGCGTATTCTGTAGCACATTACCCCTTCAATGTCTGTTGGAGTTTCCACGAACACAGCAGTGGAGAAAAATTCATCAACAAGGAGTGGTGAGTAGAAGGGTTGCTCCAGGGTGAATAAAGTAGAAGACCAGCTAGTGTTATGTACTCCATGACATCAACTCCAATCTGGACAGTTGATAACTCAGTGAGATTAAATGTCTCACCAGGTATGAAATTTGCTGGATCCTGAAAACATGACAATGATTTAAGTTAGGAGTGTATCAGGCGCATAGAATCACAATGATGTGCTAAGTACACATAGGCGCATAGCAATATATAGGCGCATAACAATAGTAGGTGCATACATATTATTAGGTGCATACATGTTGAAGGCGCAAATAAGTACGAGGCGCATATCATGGTTCTATGAAAAATACTAAAGAAAATTAAAAACATAGAAAAATTTGACTAAGTATGAATTGAGGTGCATAAGGTGTTTAGGCGCATGATGGCATTAGGCGCGTGATTGATTGAGGCGTCTAACACTTGTATTTACAAGAGGCGTATACAATAGTTAGGCGCATGAATCACTTTGGGCGCATAAGGACATAGGGCGCAAAAACAATTAGGCGCATGAATTCATATATAGGCGCATAACTATGTAAATAATTTAAACTTAGCATAAAAAACACAAAAACATACAAACATATGCAAACATACATATGCAAGTTTTTAAGAATCAAAATATGAAAATTTTGAAAAACATGTTTTGAAAATTTTGAAACCTAAGTCATGCAAAAATAACGAAGAACACGAAGAACATGGCTTGAGTGCTCGAAGAACACCAAGAACATATAATTCATGAAACTTCACCAAATCAAGCATACAATATATCAAAATGACCGCATGAACACAAGAATCACGAAAATATAACCCAAAACAAGTTCAAAACAACAACGAATCCAGAAAGTGGATTCAAAGATCCGAAATTTCGAAAAGTAAAAAATGGAGATTTTTCAGATTCGCAAAATATAGTGAATTGATCGTTGAAAAGTTTAGTTATAAAGACTTTAAATCACAAAGTGAACATAACCTAACAAACAATTTTGTAAACGGATCACCAAACATGATAAATCAAAGAAATGGAAAAGTCGTTTTTCAAGAAACACGCAAACTCAGAAATCCAAAAAAATTGCGAAAAATTTAAAGGGAAGGTTTAGAAGATCATACCATCTCGTCTTGATTTCCTTTGTTGTTATCTTAGGACCCATGGATTTATATATATAGAGAGAGAAAAAATGATAAGAAAAAGAAAAAAAGAGAGAGAAAGAGAGAGAGAAACCGGAGAGAGAGAGAGATAGAGAGGAGACATAGAAGAGAGGGTGAGTTGGTAGGATATTATAGGGAAATGATTAAAAGAAAAAAAAAGAAGGGGGGAAAGGGTTTATATAGGGTTAGGTTTTTAAAAAAATGGGAAGATGAAGATATAGGTAATGATGATGGTTTATTAAAAAGATGTCTATTTAATGTTGAGTGAAGGTGAAAGGATGGCCATTTATGGTGAGGTGAGGTAAAGGTACGGCTATTAAATGCTGAAAGACACAAAGTACACTTGATGTGATATTTTGGTTAAAGAGAAATTGTTCCACTTCCCTCATAAGTGTATGAACAATTATGACCAAATTTTTGCACAAACCCCAAAAACATCTGTTTGGTGTAAGTTTGGGGTGCAAGAAATATATCCCCAGAAAATAAAATTTTTGAAAACGTAAAACGAGGGAAAAATTAATTGCACAAGTACCCTTGAACAATTATGGAATATCAAAAGACAAAGATTCTCCATAATAAATAAACAGAATAAACATACCTGGTACTTGTGAATTTTAATACGTTCAATCATTGATTATTTAATATGTGGTAGCATTGATTTGAGCCGCATAATTTATTGAGCGCATAAGGGGCGCAATAGTCTCATCTAGGTGCGCAGGATGATTTAAGGAATCATTGAATGCTAGGCGCGCATAGAGAGAATGGGGCGCGCATAAGGATGTGGGCGGGCAGTAAGTTTCCTTGAAACTTTGAAATTTATCTATCTTTTAAAACCTAGTATACTTATAACTCAACAAAACATAAAATCATTAGTAATAATAAAACTATAAGAATTTAGTTGAGTTCAAGCATACCCATTTCACCTCTCAAAAAGATGAACTGTTTCGCGTCAAGTGCTTTCGTTAGAATGTCGGCGATTTGATAGTCGGTTCCCACGTGTTCCAAATGAATATTGCCTTTCTCCACGTGGTCTTTGAGGAAGTGATAATTGATATCGATGTTCTTGGTTTTGGAATGCATGACAGGATTTTCAGAAACGGCAATGGTTGAAGTGTTGTCGCAGTAGATGGGACAATTTTCTTCGATGATATCATAGTCTACCAATTGCTGCTTTATCCATAGTATTTGACAGCAACAACTTCCCGCAGCGATATATTCTGCTTCAGTTGTTGAGACAGATACTGAAGCTTGTTTCTTACTTGCCCATGACACAAGTGGATATCCGAGGAAATGACAAGTGCCACTTGTGATTTTCCTATCAATTGTGCACGCTGCATAATCCGCATCTGAATAACCTACAAGTTTAAAGTTCGAATCTTTGGTGTACCAAAGTCTAAGGTTAACAGTATCAGATAGATATCTTATTATACGTTTCACAGCAATCAAGTGCGCTTCTCTAGGGTCAGATTGATAACGAGCGCAAACACAAACAGTAAACATAATATCGGGCCTACTAGCAGTAAGATAAAGGAGCGAGCCAATCATACCTCGATAGAGCGTTTGATCAACACGTTTACCTTTTAAATCTTTGTCGAGTTTGTTGTTGGTAGCGATTAGAGTATCGTATGGTTTAGCATTTTCAAGTCCAAACTTCTTGATTAAGTCCTTTGTATATTTGGCTTGATTGATAAATATGCCTTTTCATTCATTTTCTTGATTTGAAGCTCAAGGAAGAATGTGAGTTCTCCCATCATGCTCATTTCAAACTTGCTCTTCATTAGTTTCTCAAAGCGCTTGCATAACAATTCATTAGTAGACTTGTTCTTGGAGTTCACCATTTAGAAACGCGCTCTTCACATCCATTTGATATAGCTTGAAGTTCTTGTGAGCGGCGTAAGCTAGAAAGAGTCTAATAGCTTCAAGTCTTGCTGCGGGCGCAAAGGTTTCATCGTAATCAATACTTTTTCTTGCCTATAGCCTTGAGCAACCAATCTTGCTTTGTTTCTTGTGATGGTTCCATTCTCATCCATCTTGTTTCTGAATACCCATTTCGTACCAATTACTCCTTGATCATTTGGTCTTGGAACAAGAGTCCAAACCTTATATCGTTCAAATTAATTGAGTTCTTCTTGCATAGCAACAACCCAATTAGGATCTTGGAGCGCTTCATCAGCCTTCTTCGTTCAATTGAGAGATAAAATCAGTGTAAGCATCAAAGTTTGTAGCTCTCCTTGTACGAACACCAACATTTAGATCACCAATGATATTATTGATTGGGTGACCTCTAACTTCACGAATTTCAGGAGGTAAGTTAGGTTGAGTCATAGTAACTTGTAGGTCTTTAATTGGTACATCTTCACCAGATTCTAAATCATCAAATTTTGGGGTTGAATTGGTGTAGAGTTGAAACTTGGGTTTACACCAGATGCAGCAGTAGATATAGGCGCATGAGAGGAATCAAGAGGCACAACATGTGAGTGAGGCGCAGCTGATGATCCATTTGGCGCGCCATATGAGGAGTTAGGCGCACTGATGTGGATGGATTTCCTTGAGTTGATAGATTCTGATTTTGAGTAGGCGCAACATAAATAGGAGCACCTGTATCATTAGCTCAACAGAATTATCAGCATAATTGGAGCCAAATGTGGCTCAAGGAGAGAATGTTCATCAAATGTAACATGTACAGATTCAACTATCACTAATGTAGATCTATTAAAATGCGAAATGCTTTAGAATGTTTGGCATACCCAAACAAAAATACTTCATCGGCTTTGGCATCAAATTTACCTCTATGTTCGTTTCTGTTGTAGAGGATATAACACTTACAACCAAAGATCTTGAAGGATGCAATGTTGGGAATTCTTGACACGCCCTATGTCT
>JAOWBW010000681.1:0-52717 GCA_026119855.1 Campanula takesimana | reverse complement strand
CGCGGGCAAAACCTACACATTTAACAAAAATGCGTTCGGCCTCAAGAACGCAGGCGGCACGTATCAAAGGATGGTAGGAATCGTCTTTTGATGATCAATTAGGCCCGAACCTGGAGGCTTACATCGACGATATGGTTATCAAGACCAAGGAGGACCTCTCACGACATTGATATGGCAGAAACCTTCACCAACCTCCGGAAAATACATGAAGCTCAATCCCTCCAAGTGCGCTTTCGGAGTAAAGGCAGGAAAATTTTTGGGGTTCATGGTAACCAAAGAGGGATCGAAGCAAACCCCCGAGAAAATCACGGCGTTGATAAACATGCAGCCCCCCAGATGCGTTAAGGAGGTGCAGAAGCTTAATGGCCGCACATTACGGCGTTGGAAGATTCATTGCTAAGTCAGCCGAAAAGTGCCTGCCTTTCTTCAAAACCTTAAAAGGAGGAGGAGAGAAGGGCTTCGAGTGGAACGAGGACTGCCAGATCGCTTTCGAGCAAATAAAAGCTTACCTGGGAAAGCCGCCGCTATTGAGCAGCCGGTGTTTGGGAGGAACTCTACGTCTTCTTGGCCGCAACAGATCATGCAGTGGCCGCTGTTTTTGGTAAGGGAAGAGGGAAACTTCAGAAACCCGTGTATTATGTCTCCAAGGCACTTTCTGCTGTGGAAGGCCGCTATCTAAACATTGAAAAGCTAGCTTTCGCCTTGCTGGTGGCCGCTCGGAAGCTGCGGGCATACTTCATCGCCACCCAATCACGGTTTATTCAGACACCCCGCTGAAGAAGATACTCCATAAGCCCGAATCCTCGGGGAGAATGCTATCGTGGTCCATAGAACTGACTGAATTCCAGATTACCTACTCCCCACGGAAGACCATCAAGGCACAGGCACTGGCAGACTTTGTGGCAGAGACCACATTTGAATCAAAGGAGATCGAGCCGGACGGAAACCAACTGCAAAGACAAAGAAAAAGAGAGGCGAGAAGGCAATAGTTGCAGGGGAGAGACCGGAAAATTGCTGGTCGTTAAGTGTGGATGGATCCGCGGGGAAAGACAGTCAGCGGCGCCGGAATTCTCTTGACCGCCCCGGAGGGTCAAAGGTTCAAGCGAGCCTTGAGATTAAGTTCGCGGTCTCAAACAACCAGGCCGAGTACGAGGCATTGATAGCGGGTTTGGAATTAGCCGGGACATGAAAGTATCAAAACTGGTCGTGAAGAGTGACTCACAACTAGTAATAAACCAGGTGAAGGGGAAATACGAAACAAATCACCCGGTTTTGGTCAAATACAAGAGCTCGCGACAGACTTGTTAAAGGAATTCGAATACCATGAGCTGAACCAAGTTAACCGGGCCGAAAATTCCGAGGCGGACTTGCTCTCCAGGATCACAAATGAGGACATTGCCAAGCTTAGTGTGGACTGCTGGATAGAGTTCACCGAGCGCCCAGCCATCGACAGAATAGAGATCCACCAAATCGGAGATTCGGAAAAAGATTGGGTTGACGAGATCAGGGAATATATCGAGCGGCAAACCCTCCCCAACAACCCTGAACGGGCAAGAGTCTTGATGAAACAGGCTGCTCGATACAAATATTGATGGCGTGCTTTATCGGAGATCCTTTACCAAACCACTGCTGAGGTGTGTCAGGTCCGAGACAGTCACCAACCTGTATATGAAGTTCACGAAGGCGTGTGCGGAGGGCATCCCGGAGCCCGGACTCTATCCGACAAAATCAGATTCCTGGGTATTATTGGCCCACAATGAAAAGAGATGCAGAAGACTACGTCCGCAAATGCGACCAATGCCAGAGGTTCGCCAACATACCAAGGCAGCCGTCCACCGAGCAGAGTTTGATAGTCCCAACTTGGCTTTTGATATGTGGGGGATTGATTTGATTGGGCCTTATCCCAAAGCGCCCGGGGAGCGCAATGGTAGTGGTTGCTGTGGACTACTTCACAAAATGGGTTGAGGCAAAAGCACTGGCTAGTACTACGGAAGCAAGCATCATCAAGTTCGTACATGATCACATCTTCTGCCGGTTTGGTCTACCGCGGGCTATTGTCTCCGATCACGGGCCCCAATTCCAAAGCAAGTTCACGGCGGAGTGCAAGAGACTCAACGTGGAACATCGACAATCCTCAGTCGCAAGACCACAGGGAAATGGACAGGCCGAGGCCGCGAACAAGTTGCTCATGACCGCTTTGCACAAAAGTTTGAAGGGAAGGAGTGGTCGCTGGATGGAAGAGCTCAGTACTGCTCTATGGGTTGTCCGAACCACGACAAGGAACTCAACGGGAGAAACCCCTTTTTCCCTGACATATGGATCAGAGGCGGTCGCACCTGTGGAAGTAGCCTTACCCACGTATAGGGTCGCCCAATTTAATGAAGCAGAGAATGAGGAAGCCCGCAGAAAAGACTTAGACTCTACCGAAGAAAAACGGTTGGAAGCGCGGGCAAAGATGGTCAATTATAAACAGAAGGCAAAAGTCCATCATGACAAAAGGGTGAACAAGAGATCGTTTGCCGTGGGAGACTGGGTTCTGAGGAAAGTTGAAGTCACAGGGAGGCAGCCCGGATACAACAAGCTTTCGCCAACTGGGAAGGCCCTTATCAGATTGCCCGCATAATCAGAGGAGGGAACCTACAGCTTCTAACGGCAGAAGGAAAAGACTTGAAAAACGCCTGGCATAGCGATCATCTGAAAAAATACTACCTTTAGAAGACAGAATGGTAGATCTTGAAATCTTTTTGCAAATCAGTAGCAGTTAGAAATTATGGAAATACTCATGTATTGTAACAAAGTGGCAATGTAATCTGTTCGAGTAAAGTAAATAAAACTGCTATCGTTCTATGAAATTACTCAAGTATGTTCGTTCTCAAAGCGCGGTCATGTGCTCTCGAACCAGACCGCATGCCCGCGATGCGGATGCCGTTGCAAGTCTACGAACGATGCGCGGTCATACGCCCTCGAGCTAGACCGCAGGGCCCACGTCTTACGCCCTTGAGCTAGACTAAAGTGGGAGAATGAATTCCTTGGTGGGATCATTTCCTTGTGAAATTCCTAAGACCCAAGATGCGCGGTCATACGCCCTCGAGCTAGACCGCAGGGCCCACGTCTTACGCCCTTGAGCTAGACTAAAGTGGAGAATGAATTCCTTGGTGGGAATTTCCTTGTGAAATTCCTAAGACCCAAGATGCGCGGTCATACGCCCTCGAGCTAGACCGCAGGGCCCACGTCTTACGCCCTTGAGCTAGACTAAAGTGGGAGAATGAATTCCTTGGTGGGATCATTTCCTTGTGAAATTCCTAAGACCCAAGATGCGCGGTCATACGCCCTCGAGCTAGACCGCAGGGCCCACGTCTTACGCCCTTGAGCTAGACTAAAGTGGGAGAATGAATTCCTTGGTGGGATCATTTCCTTGTGAAATTCCTAAGACCCAAGATGCGCGGTCATACGCCCTCGAGCTAGACCGCAGGGCCCACGTCTTACGCCCTTGAGCTAGACTAAAGTGGGAGAATGAATTCCTTGGTGGGATCATTTCCTTGTGAAATTCCTGAGACCCAAGATGCGCGGTCATACGCTCTCGAGCTATACTGCAGGGCCCATATCCTACGCCTTTGAGCTAGACTAAAGTGGGAGAAGGCGCGGCCATACGCTCCGAGCTAAACCACGCGCGTGGAAACAAAGACAGTTCGTGCGAGAACAACCCTTTAAGCTATGTAATCAAAAGAGTGATAACAAAAGAGCACGCAAGAAAAGAAGTCAATAGCAAAGCTGGAAACAATTATTCACATACAAACCAAAAATCACTTGTTCGAGAATGTCCGGACCTACACTATTACAAATTTCCCGGGATGCAACCCGGTCTGATCTTCAAAAGGCCGGGGGAGGAGCATTCTCCATCTCTGGAACAGAGGCAGAGGCATCAGTGTCAGGCACAGACCCAGCCCTGACTGATAGCATGAGAAGCATCAGCAAGAGCGGAGGCATAAGGAGAGTAAGGAAGAACCATACCATCAATGTACGGGCCGCCGGGGCCAAAAGTCCTCTCCAAAGCTGCGACCAGAGGCAAGGTACCCGCGGCAGAATATCTGAACCCGTCGATAGCAGAAAGAAGATCTTGGACGGTGACCGGAGCGACGGGAGGGAGAGTTGATCTGACAGACTCGGGTAACTCGGAGAGTTGGTCCGCGGTAAAGGGCACCAGAGCGTGGCCGGTAAAACATTGAGGGTCTGAGGCCGTAATGGAGCAAAGGATCGCAATCTCTTGCGCACTGTATTTGCCCGTAGCTGCCAGGTTACGACCTACTGTATGGAGAGCTGAGTTATATTGCTCTATGCTTGCCTCCTCCACCTTTTCTCTGTAAGCATCAGACGCCTCAAACTCGGCCACGGCTTTCCCTCGCTCTTCATTCAAAACAAGTTCCCGGTCTTTCTCAAACCGCATGGCATCTAAAACCTTGCCGTCCAGTTCATCAACCTTCTCAGATAAGCTCCTGTTCTTCTCCCTCTCCTCCTCCAACCGCTTCTCAGCCTCGGCCAGGCGAGCTTCGAGTCGTTGCTTTTCAGACTCAACGGTTGCTTTTTCAGCCTCAGCCCGGTCTTTGGCCTCGCGAGCTGCGTCGAGATCGTTGCTCAGTTTGGAGTTCTCCTTGACAGCAGTCATCAACTCGGCATCTTTATTCTTAAGCTCCTCTCCCGAGCCCTCCAGGACCTTGGACAGGCGGGCAATCTCATCCTTCGCCTCCGCCAGATTCTTCCCCCTCGCCGCGGCCAAGGCAACTTCGGCTTCATACTGAGACCGCATATATAGCAGGTCATTGCTAACCTGATTAATAAAGGAGCATGTGGAGATTATATTAAAAATCGGGACGAGGAATTAGAGGGTCAAAGGATCGATGTATAAAAAGAAAGAGCACGTCGGTTTAGACATGGAAAGTGAGACACTAACCTCAGTCATAGCCAAGCCCGCGTGACCCAGGGCGGTCAGGAAGTTGGTCTTGGACAGCACCTTCTGTTGATAGTCCGGAAATTCATCCGGTGCAGAAGCCCATCGCCAACATAAGAATTGAAGCCGCGGCGGCTATGGAGATCAACCCCATATACCTCAGGGGCCTCAGCTACTTTCTTCCCAAACTCCTTAGCTCGGTCCTTGTCTTCAATTAGTTCGACGGGGAAGCGCTCCGAGCATAAGGTCCCTTTGGCGGGGGAGGATACGGTAAAGCCGCGAGAAGGAGACTCCAGGCGGGGCTGTTTATTTTTTGGAGGCAAGGGGTCAGCGACCGGACTCGGTCCCCTTTTCTTCGTAGCCTCGGGCACTGTTCTGCCTGCATCATGCGAGGGAGTGGGAGACCCCGAGCCTGTCAAATCCTTTCCCCGTCCGCTCCCGCGGGGCCGTAGAGGAAGCTCGCCAGTCGTCGGGACAACTGCAACAACCTTCTTTGCCTTGTCCAGAAGATCCGTAACCGGCAGTTTTCTCCCTGGGGCCTCGGCCTTGCGCATTTCGGCCTGCCTCTGCTGCTTCGCCTCAGCCTCCCGCTGCTTCGCAGCCAATCTCAAGGCATTAATATTCTTGGGAGGCATGGTATCAGTGGGATCTGCAGGCAAAAGTAACAGTCAGTCAGATATGATCGGATAAACTAACAGGTATGGAATTCCAGTTGATTAAGTATGAAAAAGACCAGTCAAGCCCGGATCCGGGCATTGTTCCCCCAATCGGCAAGCAGAGCACTCATGGGCAAAGGCAAAATCCTGGTGAACCCTCCAGCAAGGATCCCGCCACATAGGAGTCATGCTAACCCTGCTCTCAAAATCAGGATTTCGGCATGGGGCCACCCCGGCGTAAGCCAAAAGACTCTCGTTGTTGATGATGGCTTGAACGTCGAAAACTTGTTCAACCACGACCACAGTCTGGTCCTCTAAAGTCACTGATTTCGTATGCCGGGCGAGGTAATCCTGCATGGCGGACGCAAGCTCAATACCCCCATCTGAGCTAGGATAATCCTTGGAAGATATGGACAGCGGGGAAGTATTATCAGGCTTAGAAAAGGGCCACCCGAGTCGATTCTGAATCACCAGAGGATATCTCTGCCACTGATCGAATTTATTAGAAGCCGCAGAAAAGATCTTTTTCGACCTAGGCTTCGTTTTCAAGCTCAAACTGCTCGCGGTGACCTGATGAGTGAAGAAAACGTACAAGGCGGACAAAGAGGGTTCATATCCCAATACCCTGCTCACAACAATAAAAGACACCAGGTAACGAATCGCGTTGGGAGTCAAGTCCATGGGAAGGCACTTGGAAAACTCCAGGAACTCGCAAATGAACGGGTCCAAGGGAAGCCGGAGGCCATTCTCAAACTGAACGGGATAAAACACGCAGGCGATATTATCTGCCCGGACGCGGGCAGGACCAGCCAAATTGCTCCCTGACGGAGAGGAATAATCATCGAGACCGCCGACAAGGTAGACTTTGCGATCGATGTGGTACACGGTTAAAAACTCATCATCGGAGTCCTGCTCCTCCACCATGCCCGCTCCTGAGCTGGAAGCTCCGGCCTGGCTCTTGACCCTATCGTCGGGCCCCTCGGGGAAGGAAGCCAATATTTGAACCGGGGAGCGAATGCGCTTGACCATACGCGCTGTACCTGGGGCCATTCTCTCTAAATCCCCCCGGGGGTCAGAAGGTGTCTCAGATGACTCAGACTCATCTACTAGCCCGTGAGCCACGATCGCCCCAACCTCATCCTCAAGAGCGGTTTCACCATCAACCCCCACTTCTTGATCGGAAGCCTCCGCACTGCTCGTGACTTCAATAACACCAGGGGCCAAGCCCGGAGATCGTGCCTGCTCGTCCTCGTTAAAAGGAGCGTCCATCCAACTGAGAGAATCAGGGCCACTCGAGGCTACACGCTCCCCGCACGACCTTACCAACCTTCTAGCATTTCCAGCCATATCTACATTATCGGGGAATCGAGTTAAAACAGCCGTGACAAAAATGCCCAAGTGTTCCTCTCCCCCCAACACCCTCATCCTTGTGGAGTCATAATGGACGGAGGGACCTGTTTCCCGCAACAGGGGCAAGACCCAGGTTCCCAGCTATACGCTAAACCTATGGCAATGAACTCATTCAAGGACAGCGTTTCCAGGCGTTTAACAGGAGCCTGTATACCCCACCGGTCCTCCGGCAGCAACCAAACAGGTCGGGACGGAGTTTACGCCCTAAATCCAGCCCTTCCATGGCTACAACAATATTTCAGCAAGTTTTCAGAAATTAGGGGCCAGAATTTGGACTCGAAGACGCGAGGCTACGAGAAGTCACACAAACTCTCGTACAAATCCGAAAGCTCGACGGGAGCAAAATTTTTAGGGTTCGCGCTCGAAAAACGGCAACGAAAAGAATGGCAGAAATTAAAACGACGAATCGAAACAAAGAAGAAAAAAGCGAGGTGCGGAACAATACCTGCGAATTTGAAGTGAGGAACGAGAACGAGATCTTCGGAGTCAGGAATCCAGAGAAGCAAAGTATTCGTTGGAACTGGAAGGTAGAGAGACGGAAGTTACGAAAGTTTGGAATGATTCAGCATCCGTGGTATTTATAGCGCCAAAAATGGGTCGGACCGACCCGAAATATCTGGAAACCCGATCGAAACCCGAAAAGTGAAGAGGCGGGAATTGCTTTTTCGAATACCGATGACGGTTCGCATTTAATGGACGTGCTCCTGGACATGTCAAAAGACAGATGGCTACGCCACTAGCCTGACACAAGGGGCCCCACCTGTCCTTTCGTCAACCACTATTCTAAGACTCCCGTCCCATTGCAATCCGTGCCCGCATTAATTGCAATTTGCCCGAATCGAGCCTAGGAAGTATAACTCCTCGCGCCGCACATGAATGAGCTAACCCTCGGAGTTAGGGGCCACTGATGAGACCGAGCCTTCTGGGCCGGATGCTCGCCGGTCTAGAATCAATGCGATCTAACGCGCCCGAACCGGACCTGAACTCTGGAGGCCTAACCGACAAGGAACGCGGGCTAGTAAGCCCGAGAGGATTTATCTCCTGATGAATATGCCCGAGTTGACTCTGCCTCCCGTCATCCTGAGGAGCCCGTAGTGCCCAGCTGGCACAAACGTACGGGAGGCGTCACCTAACCGTACCTGACACACCATAACGGTTGGTGATGGAACCATGCTTCCCTGACAGACACGCCACCTTCCCAGCCACTCTCCTGACCGATCCACTGGGGACTCGCCACGTGTCCCCCCAGTACCGGGGTGGTTAGTACCTTGTGCAGGTTTCTTCCCTTGGTCATATATATACCCCTTTTCGCCCCATGAGAGAGGTACGTGCTCTATCCTATTCACACACACAAGGTCTTCATTGAACCTTCTTCCTAGGTTTTCCTCAGAGATCTTACTCTCACACCCGAGGGCCTAAGCCGGATTCCAACCCGGCCTTGGTCTTAACGGTGTTCTTGTTTGTGTTGTGATCAGGATCAAGAGACAGCAAAGTTGGAGTTCTATCTCCGTGACCCCAGAAATCTAGGGCGTCATCAATTTATATCCAAACAAATCAAATTAATATTTGACTAACATGAGTTTGTATGAATTACCTAAGAAATTAATCAAAATGTATGATTGAAACAGGTGATAAATTTCAATAAGAGAAATTTTGGCAAATAACAACGGAAGAGAACAAGGTTTAGGAATTTCCATTACTTGTGAAACTGAAAGCTAACGGAGAGCTGATTCAGGGACGAAGCCATGAGCAACTGCAAAAGAGTTGGGTTATAAAGGAGCTCCTGTTTTGAGCGGAACCGTCCATCATCTCTATCACCGTCGGCACCAGTTTCAGACTTCCACCGCCGGGACGATTCGGCCTGCTAGCAAAAACACATGACCTATATAGATTTTGCGCAATTTCCGATTACTGAAGCATGCCCAACCTCCGCCCAAAAAATGAACAAATAATGTCTCTCTTTTTTTAATGATAAGATGGATGTTTATTTAATTAATTTCATACTCCATTTGCTTTAAAAAAATTATTTTTCAACAACTTTTTATCATCTTCTTTATCATATTTCATTATATACTTTTTTTGTTTTTGAAACCATATTTCATTATTCTTTCAAAAAAAAAAAAACATATTTCATTATTTACTTTAGTATTACCTATGTCCCTAAATGAGTGTCCAAATTTCATTTTAAGGGACATTGAAAATCTCAACTTTGTGTACAATTTGGTAGCAAAGATTCATATATATTCTAGTAATCTCCTTTCCAAACATTTAGTTTTGCACGTATAAAGAAACCGGTGAAATTTTTTTCGAAAAAAAACATTTAGGGACAAAGTTATGTTAAAAAAAGACACTCATTTTGGGGCAAAGATTTCTTGAAAATGGACACTCATTTAGGGACAGAGGGAGTACTTTATTTTCTTTTTTCCAAGTTTGACTGACATAATAAACAAGAGAAATAGGTTTCAAAATTCAAGCCTCTTGAATAGTACCAGTTCTTTCCCAAATGATTGTCCAAAATTACTCTTGAGCAATAGTTATTTTAGACATTTACTCTTGAACCGGATATGATTTGAGGAAGCTTCATCTGAGACCGTTTTATTTTTGAGACGGGTCTTATGTGTGAGACGGGTCTCGATGAAAGAGGAAATAAGCTTGCCCCGTCCCGTCCCGTCTATAGAGGAGTAAACTGTTTTACTCTCTCAACAAAACCGGTCTCATAAGTAATACCGTCTAACACAAAAAAAATTTCATATGAATTTATAGTGCGATAGACATAAGGCCCCAATATTTACGTTTTGGCACAGGGCCCCTATTATGATTGAGACGGGCCTGAATTTTAGACATCTATGTTGAGACTAAAGAGTAGATGTTTACAAGATGACTTCGGTTACAATCTTTTATTTCAAATTTGCTCTTAATCAAAAGTAATCTGTTTACATTTTTAATTTTAATTGAGCTGACAAACATGATCAGGAAACTGACGTTACAATTTTTATTTCGAAGCCGTTCATCAACACTAACAAAAAAATCACTCAAAAATTCATTTCTCACTATATTTGGTTATGAAAATTAATAAATATATTGTATCAAAATCACATGTCTAGGCTGCTGCTACAATCTTGGCAACAATTTCATCAATACACTTATCAGAACTCCCTCCTTCATCAACAGCCTCCTTTCCCATCACCTTCCATTTAGCAACATTAGCTTTAATCTCTTTCCCTCTTTCCCCACCACCCATAACTTCATGAACGCATCTCCTAATTTCATCCCCACTAGTTAATCCTTCGTCGTCCGCTTTCGCCTCAACTCCCACCCCCCAAACTTTGTCAATGAAATGTGCATTCGTCATCTGATCCATAAACTGTGGGACCGCCACTACTGGCACCCCCAGGCTTATAGCCTCGACTGTCGAGTTCCACCCGCAGTGGGATACGAAGCATCCCACTGCAGGGTGGGCCAGCACTGCCAACTGTGGGACCCAACTCACTACTAATCCCTTCTCCGGAACAAAATTAGAAGGAAGCTTGCTTTCTTCATTGGGCTTCACTACCCATAAGAAATAGTTAAAATCCGGCCCTTTGTTTACTAATGCTCCCGCGAGTTGTTCAATCTGTTGTTTACTCAAGTTAGCCACAGTTCCGAATGAAACGT
The DNA here is from genome assembly GCA_026119855.1 of Campanula takesimana. Lineage (NCBI taxonomy): Eukaryota > Viridiplantae > Streptophyta > Magnoliopsida > Asterales > Campanulaceae > Campanula > Campanula takesimana. Next base: position 42,052 of record JAOWBW010000681.1, on the reverse strand, counting down.
AAACAACCGAGCCATTTGGCTTGTTGTCAAGCCACTTGATGCAATCATCATCATCAGTCTTTTGTGTGCAAGTACTGAAGCAATAGTAGTCGTCATTTTCTACACGCTTATCGAGGTAAAACGATGGCAAACACGGCCCGATTGTCTTCACAGTCCAAAAGTGTGACATCCATTTCACAGTCTCTTGTTCTAGTTCATCAAATGAGCTGAAAAGTACCCAATCCGCCTTATCAATATTGTTGTAAAAGCTCAACTGATGAAGAACAATAGGAGAGAAACGTCCTCCCTCGTTGTCAGGACCCAAAGTTGGCACTGACAAGATCCTTGGTTCCGGCAATCCTGCAATCGGGAAAGCTTCAGGCAATGGCGACAGTCCTGACATGTCGAGAAAAATGGGATAGTACCTAGCAACATCAGTACACGACTCCATGAAAAAGGCAGCACAAGGCAAGCCAAATTGCTTGGCCACATCAAAAGCCCAAGGCACGCTTGCATCATAGACAAGGCACTTGATGGGGTGATTCGAGTTTTCGTGTTGACTTATTAGCTGGGTCAGGTTGCGCGATCCGATAGATTTGAACCGCTCGATGAAGCCCTTGTACCCACCGGCCCGCCTTTTCTTACCTCGTCGAATATATTGCGGAATGAGATGGGAGAGGAGTTGGTTTTGGGGGGATTGAAGGTGTTGGTGATGGAGAGGGAGTGATGAGTGGTGGCTATGGTAATTTTGAGACCTTTGGAAGCAAGGCGTTTAGAGAACTGGGCAATGGCATTCATGTGGCCTTGATGAGGAAATGGGAGGGTCACAATGTGACCTTTGTAGGCTTCTTTTGTTTCCATATGGCTTTGTTATATTATCTAAGTTGTTGAAGGAGAAGACTATATATACACTTAAATCTATCTGAGTTGAGATTTTGTGATAAGTCAACTATTGAAAGTAAATTAGATAAAAAAAAAAAAAAAGTTTTCAATTTCATTTTTGATTTGTTGTAGAAAAGTAGTCTCTTTTCTAAGAAAAAATACAATAACTTTTCAAAAGGTTGAATCTCTATGTGAGATTATATATAAAGTCAACTAATTATAGTTAAGTGCATATAGTTGGATTATAGAAGATTAAATAAATCTCTAAGTGAGATTATATAAAAGGGCAATTTGCAATTTGGTTCCTGACATTTACAAACTTTTGCAATGTTGCTCCCAACAGTTTTTTTTTCGCCAATTGGTTCCCAACATTTACATTTTTTGCAATGTGGCTATAAAAGTAACTGGGCGTTAGTTCCTAACAGATTTTATGTCATGTGACTAGCACATGACGTTTTAAGATATTCTTAAAGCTACACATATCCGATTAATATGATTCTTCTTTTAAATTGAAGCTAATATTTTACAACATATATTTTTTTTTGGAAATTTATTGGGTAGTTGGATTATTTTTACATTTAATCTTAATTTTAAATATTAAAAAATAGAAAACACGTAAAATATAATATAAAAAAGATATTAGCCCAAGTATGTTTCATATGAAGTAATAGGATTCTGAAAAGGGTATGTACCCAAGCACCTGGATTATAGAGGATCAAATGAATCTGTGTAAGATTGTATAGAAAAAAAAATGGTTAGGATTCTAAAGGAATATATGTTCAAATACATGTAGTGAATTATAGAGGATCATATGAATCTCGTTACGTGAGATTGTGCATAAATTTCACTTATTTTGGACGGACCAAAAAGAAAAACGTGAGATTGTGCATAAATTCCACTTATTTTGGACGGACCAAAAAGAAAAACGCGATGCTATTATGAGACTGACGGAGTAATTAACTTTCCATATACCTTTGCTCCAGTGGATTGTCATAGTTTGAGGCCATGGTAAAAACATCTGTCCAGATTATTTACCACTACACAAGATTATCTCTTCTGGAAATTTAACTTGCCAATGAGATAAGCAAACATTAACGCGAAAACGTTGGGGGACAAAATAAGAACAAGTGCCACAACCTGTAAATGATCCTGGTGAAACGCTTAGTAATCTCTTTAAGAATTCGCTACTGTTTTGGTTTCGCTAAACACCATTATCTCGTTATGTACATCTCCATGCTGAGAGGTTAACATAGCGTTGAGTGTCCACGACGTAGGAGTTAAATAGTACAATTAACCATATCCACCACTTCAGAATTTGCTGCAGCAAAGCAAATACACCATCAATAAATCTTTCCCGAAAATCCAAAAAAAAAAAAACAAAAAAAAAAACCGCGCTTGATTCTAAGCATATGAATGTTGTTTATGAAACATACATTCCCAGATAAGTATAGTATGTCAATGAACAGAACATTGTTATCAAGTACCAAAAACTTGTATGCAGACCGCTCATATCCGATCATTGCATATGAATATGAAACAGTAGGCAAGTGCCTGTACAACAAGATAAGGAACTTCAATTGTCACCTACAAAACCAGATACACATGTTACTAGGTGTACTCCCTCCGTCCCGGAAAGATGGTTCAGTTTGAGTTTTTATGGTCAACACGATTCAACTTTGACCAAACGTACATATAAATCTAATCCTCCTAATGAAATTTTAAAAATAGTTATTGGTAAATCACTTTTAGAATGTCGCTAGGCTCAAGAGCCTACAAGACATGCAAGGATAAGAAAGAAACCTGAAAGATCTTGATTCTCATAAAATCTATTTATTGAGAAACATATATATTGAAAAAACTGCGACGACACAAACATTATAGATGGCGAAGGAACATCTATAAACTGCCGTTCTCCCAAACACAAATCAACATAAAAACAACAACAACAATTCTTAACAACAAAAACAACAATAGTGAAAGGAATTACTCGTACCAAGTCTATCCGCCCTCATGAGCCCGGCCCGTATGATTGTGCTGATCCAGCCCGTATAGGCAGTTCGCCTACCGAGCTGGCCAAGACTACTTAATATTTGATGGAAAGAACAGGGGCCAGCCCGCCTGAACTGACGAGCTCAAGCCTTGCTCAGCTCGCTTAAATCACCGAGCTGGACCCACGAAAGAACGACTCCTCACATAAGCTCCCACATCTAGTCGTGCTAACATGAAGTATCAGCCCGTCTGGTCTAGCTTGGTCCCCTCGATCGACCTTTAGCCCGACGGGTCAACCCTTCGCCGTGTACCTTCTAGAAGACCTAGACAAACACCCTCGCCGGGTAGGCCCAGCCCAATACGATCGCTCGGACCTTAGCCCATGAAGAAACCCTAGTAAGGATAAGGGTAACAAGGATGACCTCAGGAAAGGACTAGGGCTGACCTCACCTTCTCCACAACTTGGAGAGCAAGCCAGTCCTCTATAAAAGAGGACTCTAACAGCCATTTACTGGGTTCAGATTCTCACTCTCATTTAACTCTCTACTCTCTTTTCTCCTTGAAGGGATTAATTTATTCTCACGCCGGAGAGTCTTCGCGGGTACAACCCCGGCTTAGCTCACGGTGTTCGTTTTGTAGGTTTAACAAGCACTCTGGATATCTGAACCGCTGTCCCGGCCTTGATTACACTTTGTGCTCGATCAATTGGTTCCGATGCCGGGAATTTTGAATAGCTTGTTAGACCTAAATAGTTCCGGAGAGATTTACCTTTTTGTTCATTGCCTTTTGTCGCCTTAGCTGTAATGGCGGCAAATTCCGAGCACACTTTATCTGAGTATCCTCATATCCCTGGAGTCTTCACTGCTCCGGGAGATTCTCAACCCTTTCAACCCTCTCTTCAGCAGCCCACCGGAGTTTTGACTAGAGCCCAGGCCGCCCGCTTAGGCTCACAAGTAGGGGATGCGCCGCTCCGGGCAGACGAAACGAGAAACAGTGTACAGCCGGTGAGGACTCATCCCACCGGCGAACGGCTAAACATGCCCAGAAACCCCAATGTGATCTATACTCAGCGCACCGTGGCGATTCCCCACAGTGAAGCCGGTCCTAGCATCGTGAATCCCACCGGGACGGCGACAGGGCAGGCGGCGGCGCTAAACTACCGGCTGAGTTTGCTGTTGCAGATACAAGAGCTGTACGGAGCTTTGGAAACCCTAGGGCCAGACCATATGGTGAATTTACCACCCTTGCCCTCATTGCAAGCGCCACGTGTTCCTCTCCAGTCTCGTGGCAATCCTCCAAATAGGAATGCCGCGGTGGACGCTGAAGGGATCCCAGGAGAGCTAGAGCAAGAAGCCACGTCTCAGCGAGGATATAGACCGGAGGCTCGCGCTGGGGACCTCGGAACGGGCAGCGCTTATGGCCCGGGAGGAGCAGTTCCACCTCCACCTCACGCCGACCCCATCAATCCCCCACCACGCCGCAATCCCTCGGCCCGTCGCTCCCAGCTCGGAAGCGAAGATGAACAGGAGTCGTCACGACCTAAGAACCTAGATGCAAGGGATGCAATGCTCCTGGATTTACAGAGGCGGGTGCATGAGATGGAGAAAGCTAAGAAAACAACGACCAAGTTGGCAAACACTATGGCTCCATTTGCTCGGTGGATCCTAGAGAGCCCCCCTCAGCCTACCTTGAAACTCCCCTCACTAAGCAAATACATGGGGACGGAAGACGCCCGTGATCACATTCACACCTTTGAGGCTATCATGGCCTTAGTATCTCACGATGACGATATGCTCTGCAAGGCAATGGTCAGTACATTAAATGGGCCCGCGCTGGCTTGGTTCCGAGCTCTTCCTCCGGGCAGCATTGACAGCTGGGATGAGTTGAGGAAGAGGTTCGTTGAAAACTTCTCTACGGCAGGAGATCACAAGAAGAGGCCCACCGACCTGGCCAACGTAAAGCAGGGAGATAATGAAACAAGCATGAGCTTCTATCAGAGGTTTAGAACCTTGGCCGAGCAAATTGAGGGCATCACGGATGACATGGTGATGGTTTGTTTTACCGCCGGAATGGGAGACCCAAAGCTCAAGTTTGAGTTTGATGTGAGACCCCTGGAGACAAAAGGGGACATGTACGAGCGAGCCTATCGAGTTGCTCTAGCGGAGTTGGCCCTTAAGAAAGAGCCAAGCAAGGATAAGGGCAAAGGACGAGCTGAGTCCAGTGCGGCAGATGACAAGAAGAATTACGACGAGAAGGACCATCACTCTCGGCGAGGGAAGAATCGAAGTCGTGGGACAGAACGTTACAGTCCGGAAATCGAGCATAAGGAAGACAAAGGGGACAGCTTCACCCCGTTAACCAGAACGAGGAAAGAAATTATGAATATAGTTGAGCTAGATCCGCCTCGTCCCATGCAAGGACACGAGGAATCCAGGCGTGCTACCGAAAAATGGTGTTCCTTCCACAGAGATTATGGCCACGAAACAGAGAGTTGCTTGGCCCTGAAAAAGGCTATTCAGCAGCGAGTTGATTTGGGAGAGCTTGAACGGTTCATCAAGAAGGACGGCAAGAGGGAACGTGAAAACAAAGAAAAGACTGGCGAGCACTACCAGGAGCGGGCTCCTCGTAAGAAAATTGGCGTCATTAGTGAAGAGGCGTTGTCTATCACAGCCCTAAAGAGCTAGATTTACAGTCTGAAAAAAGTTCCCTTTGTGCCTGCATGGAACAACAAAGAAGAAACCATCTCCTTCTCCTCGAACGAGCTTGCAGCCAGACGAACAGCTCGGGAGCAACCCATAGTATTAGAGGGACGAATTGAAAATTGCATCGCCGACAGACTCCTCGTTGACACAGGAGCAGCCAGGGATGTACTCTTCTATAAAAGCTTCAAGGATATGGAGTTATCTGATAGTATGCTCGTCCCCTACACTGGTCGCTTAGAAGGTTTTACCAACCACAAGGTTGATGTGAAGGGTACTGTAGAGTTGCTGGTCGAGCTCGGCACGGTCCCTTATAAAGTGCAAGAGCTGGTAACATTTATGGTCATCGACGTCAGCAGCGATTACCACGCCATCTTGGGAATTTCCAGCCAAGTGAGCTTGGGAATGGTCGTCTCTCTACCACATCAACGAGTCAAGTTCCCCACACCAGCAGGAGTAGGGTGCCTCCGGGGATGAGCTAGGGAGTTCCTGGAGTATGTTGTAGAAAAAAAGAAGGCAAAGAGGAAATACGAGTTAGATACCCCCGAGGAGAGGGTGACCATCTCCAAAACAATCAAAACCACGGAAGCCATGAACATTGGGGTTATCAAGGAAGTGAAAACCAATGAGGAAATTGCCAGGGAAATCATGATCTCAAGAAGGAAGTGAGCAGCAAGATCAAGGAAGAAGCTCCGGGCATCGTGGAAGAGGAAGTGGAGAAAATAGTAGACATCATCGTGGACACTTTACAATTTAGGGAAGGGCCCGAGTTGAAACCTATCGATGAGCTGGAGGAAGTCATAATCAACCCCTCTTTCCCCGAGCAGAAAGTTAAAATTGGGAAACAACTGACTCCAGGAGAGCGGGCCAACCTGCTCAATCTTTTGCGCGTTAGCACTGACATCTTCGCGTGGCAGGTAGAAGATATGAGAGGAATCAGGGAGGAGATAGCCAAGCACGAGCTCAATGTTGACCCAGGATTTAAGCCGGTCAAACAAAAACGGAGAGCGTTTTCATCCGACAAGCAACAAGCCATTAGAGAAGAGGTGAACAAGTTGCTGCGGGCTAGGATAATCAAGGAGGCCTACTACCCGTCGTGGCTGGCAAACGTGGTCATGGTAAAGAAAGCCAACGGTAAGTGGAGGATGTGCGTGGATTTTACCGACCTCAACAAGGCCTGCCCTAGGGATTGCTTCCCCCTACCAAGGATAGATAAACTCGTTGATTCCATTGCTGGTCACAAGACCTTAAGCTTTCTGGACGCCTATTCAGGCTACCACCAAATAAAGATGGCAGAGCAAGATATTGAGAAAACCGCTTTCCAGACAAGCGAGAGGACCTACTGCTACAAGAAGATGCCTTTTGGCCTCAAGAATGCGGGGGAGCCACCTACCAGCGAATGGTGAGCAGAGTCTTCAAAGCTCAACTTGGTAGAAATATGGAGGCGTATATGGACGACATGGTAATCAAAACCAAGGAAGGGGACCACTGCCCCGACCTGTTTGAAACATTCTCAACTCTTCGAGCTAAGGAGATGAAATTAAACCCGAGCAAGTGCGTGTTCGGAGTAACCGCGGGGAAATTCTTGGGCTTTATGGTCTCTCGCCGAGGAATTGAGGCGAACCCAGAAAAGATCTCTGCACTCCTAATTATGAAGGAACCAACCTCAGTCAAAGAAATTCAAAGGCTTAACGGTCGGGTAGCAGCTCTAGGTCGGTTCATTGCCAAGTCGGCCGAACGATCTCTCCCATTCTTTAAAACTCTCAAGGGCGGCAAGGAATTCAAATGGACAGAGGAGTGCTCTGAAGCTTTCCGAGAGCTAAAGATATAATTAAGTCAGGCGCCACTACTTAGCAGCCCGGTTCCAGGGGAGACTTTGTACGTTTATTTGGCCGCAACTGATCGAGCTGTAGCAGCAGTTCTAGCAAGGGAAGACTGTGGAATGAAGCCTGTGTTCTACGTTAGCAAGGCGTTGAATGATGTGGAAGCCCGCTACTTCAAGGCGGAAAAATTAGCATATGCAGTGGTGTTTGCTGCTCGGAAGTTGAGGGCATACTTTTCCGCGCACCCAATTGTGGTTTATACTAATGCTCCATTAAGAAATATATTACACAAGCCCGATAGTTCAGGACGGTTACTCAACTGGTCGATCGAATTGACCGAGTTCGATATCTCATACAAGCCAAGGAAAACTCTCCAGGCTCAATCTCTGGCAGACTTTATAGTAGAGGCGACCTTTAGCCTTGACGGCGATATGCCGCCTCTAGAGGTCGAGCCCGAGCAACCAGAAAATACAAGTGAACCGACCAATTGCTGGCAACTCTTCACTGATGGGTCGGCAGCAAAGAATTGCGGTGCGGGGGTAATCCTGCTCGAGCCCGGCAACGGTGAAAGCATCGAGAAAATACTGAGATTCAACTTCCCGACCTCCAACAATCAGGCTGAGTACGAGGCATTGATAGCAGGGATCGACCTGACCAAGCATATGGGAGTTACCAAGTTACAGGCTCACACCGATTCTCAGCTCGTTGTGAACCAGTTAAAAGGGGAGTATGAGGCCATCAATCATGTCCTCGCAAAGTACAAAGACTTGATCTTAGAATTGATGAAAACTTTTGAATTTTGGCGGATCGTCCAGGTTGCTCGAAAGGACAATTCCCGGGCAGACTTGCTCTCTAAGTTGGCGACGATGGAAACTGAGGAGGCAGATCAGCCTAAATGGATCGAGTTTTTGGAGAAACCGGCTATTGAAAGAGCCCAAATAATGGAGATTGGCGATGCAAGGGAGGCACTACCCAGCTGGGTTGACGACCTCAAGAATTTCATTGAGAAAGAAGAGCTCCCCGAGGATGGAGAAAAGGCGAAGATGGTGAAAAGGAAAGCTCCTCGATTTACCGTGCTGGAAGGCGTGTTATACAGGAGGTCGTTTGTCAAACCGCTATTAAGATGTGTGCCCCCCGAGCAGACTCTGAGCCTGATGGAGGAAGTGCATGAGGGAGTATGCGTGGGCCATCCAGGTGCTAGAACCCTACCAGAGAAAATCATAACCTTAGGCTATTACTGGCCCACTATGAGGAGGGAAGCCGTTGAATATGTCAAAAAGTGTGATAAGTGCCAGAGATATGCAGACATTCCACGGGTCCCAGCCACCGAGCAAACTCCTATTGTAGGTTGTTGGCCATTCCACATGTGGGGAATAGACATGATTGGGCCGTTCCCCTTGGCCCGAGGGAAATTGAAATATGCCATGGTGACAGTTGATTACTTTACAAAATGGATAGAGGCCAAGGCATTGGCAGAAATCACCGAGGAAAACGTGCTGAATTTCGTGCATGATCAGATATGGTGTCGTTTCGGAGTGCCTAAGCACATTGTTTCAGACAGAGGGTTGCAGTTCTCAGATCGGTTCACCACTGAATGTGCTCGCCTTGGGGTTAAGCACACGAAGTCATCAGTATCGTATCCCTAAGGCAACGGCCAGGCTGAGGCCGCAAACAAGTTGGTGATGCATGCTCTCCACATAAACCTGACAGGACGAGCTGGGAAGTGGGTGGATGAGCTCCCCCTCGCCCTTTGGGCAATTCGGACCACAACCAGGGGACCCACCGGAGAGACCCCCTTCGCTCTGACCTACGGTTCGGAAGCCATGGCTCCAGCCGAGCTCGCACTCCCTACAGCTCGGGTATCTTTCTTCGACGAAGGCTTGAATGAAATAAGGAGGAGAACCGATTTAGACCTGCTTGATGAGAGAAGGCTAGACGCTCATCTCAGATCATTGAACTATAAGCAGAGAACCAAGAAGTATCATGACCAGAAGGTGAGGAAAAGGACTTTCCAGGTCAGCGATTGGGTCCTACGAAAGATTGAAGCAACGAGCAGAAAAACTCAGCAGAACAAACTCTCTCCCAACTGGGAAGGTCCTTTTGTCGTGACAAGAATAGTGCGAGAAGGAACGCACATACTGGCTACTCCTGAAGGCCGCGAGCTCAAAAACCCATGGCACTCCACCAACCTCAGAAAGTACTATCACTAGCACCTAGCATGATCCTATGTTTAGATTATTTGGCAAGGATAGCTCTTTTCGAGCACTTGCATGTTTGTTATTCTACGACTTGGAGGATAGTCTGAATGAAATGTTCTTTTTAAATCATTCTGCAAAGCATATTGGTTAAGTCCTTCCCTGTGCAGGCAACACACTACTCGTTCCAAACGAGCTCAAGCCTTGCTCCGAGCAAGCATATTGGTTAAGTCCTGCCCCGTGCAGGCAACACACTGCTCGTTCCAAACGAGCTCAAGCCTTGCTCTGAGCAAGCATATTGGTTAAGTCCTGCCCCGTGCAGGCAACACACCGCTAGTTCCAAACGAGCTCAAGCCTTGCTCCGAGCAAGCATATTGGTTAAGTCCTGCCCCGTGCAGGCAACACACCGCTAGTTCCAAACGAGCTCAAGCCTTGCTCCAAGCAAGCTTATTGGTTAAGTCCTGCCCCGTGCAGGCAACACACTGCTCGTTCCAAACGAGCTCAAGCCTTGCTCCAAGCAAGCATATTGGTTAAGTCCTGCCCCGCGCAGGCAACACACTGCTCGTTCCAGACAAGTGAACATCATGGTAAAGTATAACGACTTAAAAAGAAATTTCATTCATTGTGGGGGCCAATAGCCGACCCAAGTGGCTTACATTGTAAAAAAAAAAAAAAAGAGAGAAGAAAACTACTAAACTAAAGGGGCTTGCTCGTCACCTTCCCCAGACAACTCATTAATCATGGCCTCACTTTCTTCACGAGCACGCTCGGCTTCTCTCTTCGCCAGAACAATATCAACATTCACAGACATAAGCTCAGGAGCGACCCAAGGCTCTCTCTTGTCCGTCTCATCCTCGCCAGCTAGCTGGTCCAACTCTTCTTCGTTGAAGGGAATCATAGCATGTGCATTTCGAGCGAAGTCGTTGAATTGCACATTAGACGACTCTATCAAATCGGCTAGAGTCTCGGGGTCTTGGGGGAGAAACCCTCGACCGTAAGCATCCCTCAGCCCGTGCCTATGACCGGACTTCCAGTAAGGGTAAGCCTTGGCCACCAACTTCTCCTCGTACTCCTCAGATTTCTCATACTCATCAATGATGGCCTGTTTGCTTAACGAGTTGGATGAAGTGAGCTTCTCCTTGAGCTGAGGCAATTCCTGCTCCAGGTCGTTGGTTCGAGCCTGAGCCTCCCTGGTGCGGCCTATTGAGAGACTCAACTCCTCCTGGACCTTGTCAGCCCGTTCTTGTTCAACCTTGAGGGCGGCTTCAGACCTCTTAGCCTCAATCTGCCTCTCCTCAGCTAGCTTCTCAGCTGCAATAGCTCTCTTCTTCTCATCTTCCAGCTCCTTAAGACGGGCAGCCAATTCCCTCTCCCTCTCAACCAAGGTCGACGCCTTGTTATTTGCACGATCCTCTAACTCCTCACCGGTCTGAGACAGGCGAATAGCCAGAGTGGAAAGCTGCAGAGGAAATCACGAGTTAAAACCAAAAAGTACAAGAATAAAAAACGAGGGAGCCTAGATCCTTGAACAGTACCTCAGAAATGACCAGGCCCATACGGTCACGCAGAACGGAAGGGGGAGCCAACTCTTCCTTCAATTTATCCAGGTGATCAAGGTCCGTAGCTCGGCAGAGGACCGCACGACCGAGGCCTACCTTGATCCCCATACGGGCATTCAAATTCAAACCCCTCAAAGGAGTCACACTCCCCAACCGAGTAGCGAGCTTGTCAACCTCCTCCTCGGTACTTGCCTTGGTCACCTCCTCTCTAGTAATCAATCCTTTGGCAATTGGATTCTTTCCCAAAGGAATGTGGTCATCGGAGTCTTGAGAACGGGCCCTTTTCTTTGTCGCCGCCACCTCAGATCGGTCCTGGGATTTCTTGGGGTCCTCCGAGCGAGGTAGAGCTGCAGAAGAGCCCTCCTTAGCTTTCGTCTCCCCCAGGTTCCCTCGCTTTCTACCCGTCATAGCTCGCCAAGGGAACATTAACGGGAGCCTTCTTCGCCAGCTCGGCTTGACGATTCTTCGAATGCTCCTTTGACAATACCGAGGCAATGCTTTTATTTAAATTGCCGAGCTGGCGGAAAGAAATTTTGGCTTTCTTCTTTTGAACATCGGCCACGTATTGCTCCCCGTGACCACTCATATCTGCAAAACGGGAAGGAAGGACGATTAGACTCATGAAAGAAAATTGACTAAGAATAGAGATCAGTTATTCACCCCCAAAATGTTCAAACATATAACAAGGGGCGGATGAGCCGGAGCACAAGGAGCAATCGACCTCGAAAGTACATCCTTCATGAACGACCCAGCCCGGATACTGTCTGTCGGGGACTATGGAAACGAGGGGGTCCACTCCCTCCATCACAGCGCCGGCTAATCCAGCTCGCGCGAAATAACAGGCTTGTGTCTCCAGCTCTTCCCAATTGACGGCCCAATCCTCCCCGCCATAAGACTCGACCAACTGAGTCAAAGCCTTTTCAAGACCTCCACTCCACTCAGGTTCCCATGTGCCAGAGAGCCGGCTAAGCTCTCCCCGGGAGCACTCAAATCCCCAACCGTTCCTACTCTCCACCATTACAATGTGATTGGTGAAGGTGTTAAGCTTCCCCAGGAACGCATACAACAAACGAGGAGCATTGGGAACGGCGCCCAAACATACAGTCTTGTGCGGAGTATCAGCCTCTTTACTTTTTAGTGTGTAGCTAAGTGCCTGAGGAGATGACTAAAGTTCGTAAAACGGACCAATCTAAAGTGGTCGGGACCCAGCCAGTTCTCGCTGTTGAAAATGGGCAACTTCAGGTCGTCCCTAACTTGGTGGGACTCCAGAAACTTCCGAACTGCCCCCAAACTCAATTTTTTCCAACCACTTTCAACACTCTTATACACCAAGTTGGTCTGCTCGTGATAACAAAACTCTGACGGCATTGCTGAAGGAATAGATGGTCACTAACCGGTAACCTCCCGCCGTTGTCGGAAAATTCAAAATTTCCGGCGACAAACTTCCCAGAAAAGGGAAAAAAGGGAGAAAAACTCGAAAATAAACGGTAAAGATGAGAAATAAAAGCAATTTACCTTTGTAAGAAAGGATTGACCGGTGAGAAATTAGTTGGAAAGCGAAGATGCGTCGGAAATAGTTGTCGCCGGCGAAGCTGCAGATACTCTCTCTTCAAATCCTTGAAATTGTGCAAAAGTGAAGACGGAAGGCGGAAGCAAGGGTTTTATAACCCTTAAAGTGGGTAAAACCCATGGAGCGACCCGACCCTACCGAAAACCCGATGGCTAAAGGCGGGCGAGTTAGTGGAAAGGGTCCCTTCCCAAGGTCACGTCTCCCTCAATTCCCGTGTCGCAATAATGATCCGCCGTAGCAACCCTTCATGTGCCTAACTGTCCCATCACCTGTCCTGCGCCAGTCACCAGAGCACTGATCCTATCAGCTGTTGCCGCGTGTCTTCACGAGACACCTGTGTCTTTATCTCTTCGCTTCAACGGTGAGTTAAAACTACCAGAACCTTATGCTTCCAGCTCTCTCTTCGTTTCGACCAAGAAGCAGGGGGCCATTGAAAGGAATTAGTCGTACCAAGTCGATCCGCCCTCATGAGCCGGGCCCGTATGATTGTGCTGATCCAGCCCGTATAGGCAGTTCGCCTACCGAGCTGGCCAAGACTACTTAATATTTGATGGAAAGAACAGGGGCCAGCCCGCCTGAACTGACGAGCTCAAGCCTTGCTCAGCTCGCTTAAATCACCTAGCTGGACCCACGAAAGAACGACTCCTCACATAAGCTCCCACATCTAGTCGTGCTAACATGAAGTATCAGCCCTTCTGGTCTAGCTTGGTCCCCTCGATCGACCTTAGCCTGACGGGCCAGCCCTTAGCCGTGTACCTTCTAGAACACCTAGACAAACACCCTCGCCGGGTAGGCCCAGCCCAATACGATCGCTCGGACCTTAGCCCATGAAGAAACCCTAGTAAGGATAAGGGTAACAAGGATGACCTCAGGAAAGGACTAGGGCTGACCTCACCTTCTCCACAACTTGGAGAGCAAGCCAGCCCTTTATAAAAGGGGACTCTAACAACCATTTACTGGGTTCGGATTCTCACTCTCATTTAACTCTCTATTTTCTTTTCTCCTTGAAGGGATTAATTTATTCTCACGCCGGAGGGTCTTCGCCGGTACAACCCCGGCTTAGCTCACGGTGTTCGTTTTGTAGGTTTAAAAAGCACTCTGGATATCTGAACCGCTGTCCCGGCCTTGATCACACTTTGTGCTCGATCAAATAGAAATAACAAAAATTGTTGAAGTGCTGCCATGCAGCATTATTCGTACTTAGGCATGCAACTTACTCGTTGCTTTAAGTTGCGGGAGATGGATGATTATACGGAGTAGGAATCACGTATAGCTGATTTTTCCTTCTAACAGTCAGTCCAAATGCCTCAGTCATCTCAAGATCTTCTGGTTTCATTCCCCCAGGAAGTTTCCAATCGAAATGGTACAACAAATTGGCCAATTGCAGCTGAATATTTGCTAATGCATAAGATATCCCTGGACACGATCTTTTACCCGCACCAAATGGAATGTAATTAAAATCTCCTCCCCTAAAATCAACCTTATTGTCAAGAAATCTGTCGGGATTAAACTCCTCCGGTTCAACCCAATATTTGGGGTCGTGCGATATTGCCCATGCGTTGATGTAAACACTAGTATTGGCGGGAATGGTGTAGCCGTTGATTTCACATTCATCGCTGCTCTTTCTTGGGAGTAAGAGTGGAGCAGAAGGGTGAAATCGTAAAGTTTCTTTTATTACGGCTTGTAAGTATATCAGTTCGGAGAGTTTTGATTCATCGATTTTCCCCTTTTCACCAAATGCTTTCCTTACTTCAGCTTGTGCCTTGTTCATCACTCTAGGGTTTCTGATCATTTCCGACATTGCCCATTCCACGTTTGTTGACGATGTTTTTTCTCCCTGCGACAACTATGTCCTTAAATGGGATGCAAATGGCCAAATTAATGCGCGGTCTAATTAAAAAAATGTTCAAAAATAACAAAAAATGTTAACATTCTAAAAAATACTACCTCTGTCTCATTTACCAATATGCAGTATTACTGTTCACTTGGTCAACTCAATCGAACTTTGACCATAAATTTATTAAAATTTAGATATTCTTATGCAATTTTTAAAATTGTTACTGTTTCACCGTTATGAATACTATCAACAACATTTTTTTAAAATTGCATAGAGATATCTACGTTTTCATAAAATTATGGTCAAAGTTCAGTTGAGTTACAAAAAAAACCAAAGAGCACAGTGGTCTGGGACAGAGGTAGTAATTTTTAAAAAATGGTGAGCCGGGCGAGTCTTAATAATTAAACCAAAGTACTAACCAGAATGACGGCCTTAACGTTCTCATCAGTTAACGGGCAGTCAAGGTCCTGCTCATTCTTCTGAACTTTCAAAAGAACATCAAGCAAATCATCTTGCTCTAGAATCTCTCCAGATCCCGCTTTATTCATCTTCTCCCTGTGGCTGTCCATAAGATCATCAAGAATCACTTCAACTTTCTTCTGCATCTTCTTAAGTTGATACCGTCCCATGAATTGCATCAATTTGAAAGAAAGGATCATGTCAGAAATGTTAAAGCTAGCCAACTCACTAAACTCCTTCACAAGCTCAACAAACTCCTCTTGATTCTTGATCTTCTTCCCAAACGCTGCCCTAGCCGTGTTAGCATATGCAAGCGAAAAAATCTTTGGCTCAAGTTAATCGTCTCTTCCCCATTGGTGGGAATCGAGTTAATAAGATTAGAGATCTCCTCTACCCTGATAGGACTGAGGCCATTAACACGCTTCGTGCTCAGAAGCTCCATTGTACTGATTTTACGCATTTGTCTCCAGTAGTTTCCGTAAGGGGAGAAGACAATGTCAGTAGAATCATAATGAAAAACCCTTGAAGCCAAAACGTGGGTCGGTGTGCAAATATAACCCCATTTGTTTTCATGACCTCTTCAGCAATATCTGGGGATGAAATAATGATAGAAGGAACTTCCCCTAGTCGAAGGTACATTAAAGGTCCGTATTTCTTGGACATGCCTCTTAGGACATGGTGGGGTAACTTGCCAACAAGATTGTGCAAGTTACCGATGAAGGGCTAATTTTTGGGGCCGGGGGGGCAGGTTTGTGACCTTGGACCTTTTCAGAAACCGAACTGCGTTGAATAAAAAGAGAAGGAATGTTATCAAAAGGATGGAATGTGAAGGAAAATCAAACTCCATTAGAGAAAACTTGAGGAACTTTGAAGTGTACTCTAAGATTCAAGTGAGCTAGTAGTGTTCAAGACTTGGATATTGATACTATGATCAAGATTACCTTTTATACATTATGTTCGACTAGGGAGTATTTTATTCAATTGGTTTCATGCCATCAGCAAGCCATTGGTGACTTATTATTTATTAAACAATAAAGTTTCAAAATGTTCTAAACATGACCATGATCATAAACTAAACAATAAAACCTACTCCCTCCGTCCCAGAATATAGGTCCACCTTTCCTTTTTAGTTTGTCCCAGAGTATATGTCCACTTCCGAAAATGGCAAAGAATCTTTACTATTCCTCCCACTCATTCTCTAATCTACTTTACTTTTATACTCACAACACCAATCAGCTTACTATTCCCTATCCCACCTTTTCTCTCCTACCTCACTTTTCATACTCACAACACTAACATCACTTCCACTGTTTCTTAATCTCTGTGCAAATGAGTGGGTGGACATATACTCTGAGACGGAGGGAGTATAAAAGGTTCAAAATGAGTGATATTTCATTCAAACAAAACTAGCCTCGATCTCTACACAGTTTACCTGATGAGACTGTCTCTGATTTTCATAACGTCTCCTCTTTTTCATTATCTCTCCTCTTCACAATCAGATTGATTATCAACAACTATCACAAAATGATAACTTTCTAAGTTAAATATAGTACTCCCTCCCTCTCTAAGTGTTTGTCTAGATTGTACTCATTAACGGGGCATTCTGAAAATATTTACATTTTTAAACAATATAATGATAAATATGCATAAATATTTCTACTATTTACTCTCTAAGTTGGAAATACTGAAGTCTGAGGATACTAAGAGCAACTTTCAGGTTTTCTTCTTAAATTAGTCACCGACGAGCACTAAAGCACCTTTGCGCGTTGTCACACTGACACTAGCACATGGCACATATCGAAATTTATATAAACAAGAGCAATGATTAGGATATTTAACTTGTTAATTTTTAGACAATTTTGTTTTTTATTTACCATGTACAAGTACATGAGCTTTGTTTAACGTGTTTACACAATGGCGGTCCATGGTTGACTCAAAAATTTAAGCATATAACAATGTATGTCTGTATTGAAGAGTATTTTAATGTGTGACTTTGTTAAAATAGGTAGAGTGAATTATAATATTTCTCTGTTACTCCATCTCTCAAATTTTACACAAGCATAAGATTCATATTTATGAGGAATCATTCTTCTGATATGATTTTTAATACTACCTAAATTCTATCTGCTAAAATATTATCCTAAATATGCTCAATTTTCTAATTCTATCACATCTCTAATAAGTACCAATATTCGCATAAGATTCCACGGGTCCTGCTCTATCTTTCTTTATCAACGGTTTTGATCTCGGTCTATCATCTCGGCTGTTCTAGCTTAACTAGTAGGGATGGCAACGGGTTTGGTGTTTCCCGAACCCGCCCCTTCTCAAAATAAAAAAAATCACGAACCCGCGACTCTCCGATTAGGATTAAGCTGCCCCAGCTAGGACAAAAGTTGAAGAAATATTAATATTTTCATTATACAATTCTATTGTTTTTTCCTTATAAATGTAGAGACCTATCATAAATATATAAAAATAAATACATTACACCATAAGAATAATGGAAATAATAAATAGATATTGTCAATATCAGACTATCTTATTCTGGATAGAGCACTAGTAAGAGTAGATGGTTGCTTTGGTCATAACCTACTGTTTTTTCAACTTACCGTTGGAAAAATGCTTGATTTAGTAAATTGAGAATGAGAAGATTACGACAGTTTTTTGGTGAAAGCAGATAGTTTGCATTCTGCAACTGTTTTTTTTTTTTTTTTGGGCAAACATACTGTATGAGAGTTATCTATCAAACTTTAAATTGGGTATGAGAGATAACTCTCACAGCGATTTTGGTCTATTTTATTATCTAAATCTCTCACATTTTAACTCTGAGAGCCAACAATAAAAATTTCATAACCACTTCTCATGGCATCTCCATGTTGTGTGTCAGCACATATAGGGGTGGCAAAATGGGTGTTTTGGGTGTACCAATTAAAGTTAAAATATCCGGATATCCAATGGATTTTTAACTTTAATGGGTAAACCCAAAACACCCATTTTGCCACCCCTAAGCACATATATTAAGGCCGAGAATCTGAAAAGTACTTTCAGAATGTAGTCTGTCTGAAGAGTTGCCATTTGTCCTTCAATAGAAATTGCCTGTAAAGTGTGACCATTGAAATCACGGTTGAAAACTTATCAAGTCATAATACATGCCATGTAAATGATGTACACTAAGGCAAAGTGGCAAACTAGGGAAGCAAAAAAAATAAAAATAACCTTTAAAATGCAGTTTTATAAGTCCTTGTGTTTGGTAATGTGTAATACCCCAATATTACAAGGAATAGAGGAGGGGAAGTGTGTACGCTAAAGGTTCCGTTTGTTTCGCGTAAAACAACTTTACGCGAGTAGAAATCCACAAGTCATTTTACTTAGAAAAGTGGGGAAACCAATTTCCGGGAATTTTTTTTCTGATTTTCCGGTGCTTAACAAACACCGGAAATGGGGAAAACATTTTCCGAAAGTTGTTTTACGCGAAACAAACGGAGCCTAATTAGTGCATGGGCATACGATAAAATCGACCGAGATAATCCATCAGAGATTCATTTAGATTTCCTTGTCTTATATATGAGACACTGGCCTAGCTGTATTAAATTTATAGAAGTAGGATTCTTTGAGGATATGGAGGGAGAGATGAAAATTAACAAAAACACTTTCTGATTTGAAGTGCTTGCAAGATACTCCTTCCGTCCCATAACAAAATTTTTCATTTTGTCATTTTGGGCGTCCCATTGGAAACTCCCACTTACCCAAAAAGGAAAAGATTCCTTCCACTTTCTCTCTTCTCCCACTCACAATAACTATCCACTTACTATTCTCTACCCCACTATCTCTCTCCTTCCCACTCACATCACCTACTTTTCCTTAAATCCCGTTCCTAACATTTTATGGGAAGTTTGTTATGGGACGGAAGGAGTATACGAGACATTGGCCCAGCTGTATTAAATTCCTTGTCCAGAGACACCAAGCAGTGCCACTTTGCATGAATTGACCATTAGCCAATAATCAAGAAAAGAAAGCATGAGTGAAGTGCAAACCTGCAGAGTTTCATTCAGAGAGTTGTAACATTGTGGTCATACCTTCCGGGCTTTATTATACCACTGGCTTCATTTAAGATATTAATCTTCGCTTGTTTTGGTTTCAAGCCAGGATCCCTGGTAATGTCCTGTCAAATGCATCATTATATATAGGAAATCATTAAGTTAGCAGGATGGCTTATAACATAATAATAGCATATTGCTGTTGTTTACTCAAGTTAGCCACAGTTCCGAATGAGACATAAACAACCGAGCCAATTGGCTTGTTGTGAAGCCAATTGATGCAATCATCATCAGTCTTTGGTGTGCATGCGTTAAAGCAATAGTCATCGTCGTTTTCTACACGCTTATCGAGGTAAAACAAAGGCAAACACGGCCCGACCGTCTTCACAGCCCAAAAGTGTGACATCCATTTCACAGTCTCTTGTTCTAGTTCATCAAATGAGCTGAAAAATACCCAATCTGCTTTATCAATATTGTTGTAAAAGCTCAACTGATGAAGAACAATAGGAGAGAAACGTCCTCCCTCATTGTCAGGACCCAAAGTTGGCACTGACAAGATCCTCGGTTCCGGCAGTCCTTCAATCGGGAAAGCTTCAGGCAATGGCGACACTCCTAACACGTCGCGAAAAATGGGATAGTACCTTGCAACATCAGTACACGACTCCATGAAAAAGGCAGCACAAGGCAAGCCAAATTGCTTGGCCACATTGAAAGTCCAAGGCACACTTGCATCATAGACAAGGCACTTGACAGGGTGATCGGAGTTCTCATGTTGACTTATTAGTTGGGTCAAGTTGCGCGATCCGATAGATTTGAACCGCTCGTGAAACCCGTGTATCCACCGGGCCCGCCTTTCCGTACCTCGTCGAATATATTGTGGAATGAGATGGGTGAGGAGTTGGTTATATTGGGATTGAAGTTGAAGTTGTTGGTGATGGAGAGGGAGTGATGAGTGGTGGCTATGGCCATAGCCACCACAATGTGAGCTTTGTAGGCTTGATGAGGAAATGGGAGGGTCACAATGTGAGCTTTGTAGGCTTCTTTTGTTTCCATGGCTTTGTTATCTTATCTAAGTTGTTGAAGGAGAAGACTATATATACACCTAAATCTATAGAGTGTGTTTTGGAGGAAACTAGTTCCTCCATAAGTTATAAAAAGTCCTGTTTTTAACCCTTAAACCCCAAACCTAAAAACCTAAACTTTAAACCCTAAACCCTAAACCTTAAACCCTATAAAACAAGACTTTTTATAACTTATAGAGAAACTGGTTTCCCCCAAAATTTTCTCAAATCTATATGAGTTGAGATTTTGTGATAAGTCAAATATTGAAAGTAAATAGAAAAAGAAAAGAAAACAAAAAGGTTTTAATTTCATACTCCCTACGTCCCGATTTAATGTTCTTAGTTTGACTTTGCACGGAGATTAAGAAAAGTAATTGTTGTGACTTGTGAGTATGAAAAGTAAGTATGAGAGAGAATGTGGGTAGGGAGTTTTTGTCGTGAGAATGACAAGTGGGTCCCATTGTCCATTTTAGGTAAGAAAGTAAAGTAAGAATCTTAAATTGGGACAGACTAAAAAAGAAAGTAAGAACCTTTTAAATAAAGCGGGGACAGAGGGAGTATTTGATTTGTAGAAAAGCAGTCTCCTTTTAAGAAAAAAGACAATAACTTTTCAAAAGGTTGAATCAAGTAAAGCATGAAACATAAATTTGATGTCTTGTAAAATGCAATAGCTAAAGAAAAAAAGAAAAAGGAGTATGTACTCAGATACACATAGCTGAATTACTGGGGAGCGAGAGTTTCGCGATGTCCAGTTGCATCGCAGTCAGGCTGCATCTAGGGCCGAGATCAAGCGATTAAGCATATAGAAGGTTAAGATTAAAATGAACTGGCACAATCACGAGCTCGCCGGAATGCTGCACAGCCCTGTTATAGAGGATTTAAATGAATCTCCATGTGAGATTATATATTAAAGGTCAACTAATTATAGTTAAGTGCATATAGTTGGATTATATAAAAAGTCAAACTTTTTGGTACGTGGGAAGCAATAGGATTCTGAAAGAGTATGTGCCCAAGCACCTGGATTATAGAGGATCAAATGAATCTGTGTAAGATTGTATAGAAAAAAATTTGGTTAGGATTCTAAAGGAGTATATGTTCAAATACATGTAGTGAATTATAGAGGATCATATGAATCTCTTTACGTGAGATTGTACATAAATTTCACTTATTTTTGGACGGACCAAAAAGAAAAACGCGATATTATTATGAGACTGATGGACTAATTAATTAACTTTCCATATACCGTTGCTCCAGTGGATTGTCATAGTTTGAGGCCATGGTAAAAACTTCAATCCAGATTATTTAACACTACGCAAGATTATCTCTTCTGGAAATTTAACTTGCCAACGAAATAAGCAAACATTAAAGCAAAAACGATCGGGTACAGAATAAGAACAAGTGCCACAACCTGTAAATGATCCTGGTGAAACCCGTAGTAATCTCTTTAAGAATTCCGCTACTGTTTTGGTTTCGCCAAACACCATTATCTCTTTCTGCACACCTCCATACTGAGAGGTTAACACAGCATCAAGTGTCCATGACGTACGAGTTATATAGTACAACCATATCCACCACTTCAGAATTTGCTGCAGCAAAGCAAATACACCATCAATAAATCTTTCCCGAAAATCCAAAAAAAAAAACTGCGCTTGATTCTAAGCATATGAATGTTGTTTATGAAACATACATTCCCAGATAAGTATAGTATGTCAATGAACAGAACATTGTTATCAAGTACCAAAAAACTTGTATGCAGACCGCTCATATCCGATCATAGCATATGAATATGAAACAGTAGGCAAGTGCCTGTACAACAAGATAAGGAACTTCAATTGTCACCTACAAAACCAGATACACATGTTACTAGGTGTACTCCCTCCGTCCCGGAAAGATGGTTCAGTTTGAGTTTTTATGGTCAACACAATTCAACTTTGACCAAACGTACATATAAATCTAATCCTCCCAATGAAATTTTAAAAATAGTTATTGGTAAATCACTTTTAGAATGTCACTAGGCTCAAGAGCCTACAAAACATGCAAGGATAAAAAAGAAACCTGAAAGATCTTGATTCACATAAAATCTATTTATTGATAAACATATATATTGAAAAAACTGCGAAGACACAAACATTATAGATGGCGAAGGAACATCTATAAACTGCCTTCTCCCAAACACAAATCAACATAAAAACAACAACAACAACAACAATTCTTAACAACATATGCAACTTACTCGTTGCTTTAAGTTGCGGGAGATGGATGATTATACGGAGTAGGAATCACGTATAGCTGATTTTTCCTTCTAACAGTCAGTCCAAATGCCTCAGTCATCTCAAGATCTTCTGGTTTCATTCCCCCAGGAAGTTTCCAATCGAAATGGTACAACAAATTGGCCAATTGCAGCTGAATATTTGCTAATGCATAAGATATCCCTGGAAACGATCTTTTACCCGCACCAAATGGAATGTAATTAAAATCTCCTCCCCTAAAATCAACCTTATTGTCAAGAAATCTGTCGGGATTAAACTCCTCCGGTTCAACCCAATATTTGGGGTCGTGCGATATTGCCCATGCGTTGATGTAAACACTAGTATTGGCGGGAATGGTGTAGCCGTTGATCTCACATTCCTCGCTGCTCTTTCTTGGGAGTAAGAGTGGAGCAGAAGGGTGAAATCGTAAAGTTTCTTTTATTACAGCTTGTAAGTATATCATTTCGGGTAGTTTTGATTCATCGATTTTTCCCTTTTCACCAAATGCTTTCCTTACTTCAGCTTGTGCCTTGTTCATCACTCTAGGGTTTCTGATCATTTCCGACATTGCCCATTCCACGTTTGTTGATGATGTTTCGCTCCCTGCGACAACTACGTCCTGAAATGGGATGCAAATGAGCCAAATTAATGCGCGGTCTAACTAAAAAATTGTTCAAAAAGAACAAAAAATGTTAACATTCTAAAAAAATACTCATTCCAATATGCAGTATTACTGTTCACTTGGTCAACTCAATCGAACTTTGACCATAAATTTATTAAAATTTAGATATTCTTACGCGATTCTAAAAATTGTTATTGTTTCACCGTTATGAATACTATCAACAACATTTTTTTAAATTGCATAGAGATATCTACATTTTCATAAAATTATGGTCAAAGTTCAGTTGAGTTACAAAAAAAAACAAAAGAGCACAGTGGTCTGGGACAGAGGTAGTAATATTTAAAAAAATTGGTGCGCCGGGTGAGTCTTAATAAACCAAAGTACTAACCAGAATGGCAGCCTTAACGTTCTCATCAGTTAACGGGCAGTCAAGGTCCTGCTCATTCTTCTGAACTTTCAAAAGAACATCAAGCAAATCATCTTGCTCTTGAATCTCTCCAGATCCTGCTTTATTCATCTTCTCCCTGTGGCTGTCCATAAGATCATCAAGAATCACTTCAACTTTCTTCTGCATCTTCCTAAGTTGATACCGTCCCATGATTTGCATCAATTTGAAAGAAGGGAACATGTCAGCAATGTTAAAGCTAGCCAACTCACTAAACTCCTTCACAAGCTCAACAAACTCTTCTTGATTCTTAATCTTCTTCCCAAACGCCGCCCTAGCTGTGTTAGCATATGCAAGCGAAAACAATCTTTGGCTCAAGTTAATCGTCTCTTCCCCATTGGTGGGAATCGAGTTAATAAGATTAGAGATCTCCTCTACCCTGATAGGACCCAGGCCATTAACACGCTTCGTGCTCAGAAGCTCCATTGTACTGATTTTACGCATTTGTCTCCAGTAGTTTCCGTAAGGGGAGAAGACAATGTCAGTAGAATCATAATGGAAGACCCTTGAGGCCAAAACGTAGGGTCGGTGTGCAAAGATAACCCCATTTGTTTTCATGACCTCTTCAGCAATATCTGGGGAGGAAATAACGATAGAAGGAACTTCCCCTAGTCGAAGGTACATTAAAGGTCCGTATTTCTTGGACATGTCTCTTAGAACATGGTGGGGTAACTTGCCAACAAGTTTGTGCAAGTTACCGATGAAGGGCAAATTTTTGGGGCCGGGGGACAGGTTTGTGACATTGGACCTTTTCAGAAACCGAACCGCGTTGAATAAAAAGAGAAGGAATGTTATCAAAAGGATGGAATGTGAAGGAAAATTAAAACTTAAGCATAAGAATATATCTGTATTGAAGAGTATTCTATTGTATGACCTCAATAGGTGTTTGCCACCCATGTTGGTTTAAAAGAGTATTTTATTTAATGTGTGACTTTGTTAAAATAGGGAGAGAGAATTATAATACTCCCTCCGTCCCAGAAAGATAAGTCTCATTTTGATTTTTTATGATCAACAAAAATAAACTTTGACTAAGCATTAAGCATTGATGACGATCTAATCATTCTAGTGAAATTCTAAAATTTGTAATTGATAAATCATTAAGTGATTTATCAATAACAATTTTTTGAATTTCATTGTGATCATTAAATCGACACCAATGTTTAGTCAAAGTTTATTTTTGTTGACCTTAAAAAAGTCAAAATATGACTATCTTTCTGAGACAGAGGGGGTATTTCTCTGTTACTCAATCTCTCAAATTTTACACAAGCATAAGACTCAGATTTTTGAGGAATCATTCTTCTAATATGATTTCTAATACTACCTAAATTATATCCCTCTAAAATAGATCTTAAATATGCTCAATTTTCTAATTCTATCATATCTCTAATAAGTACCAATATTCGCAGATTCCACGGGTCCTGCTCGATCTTTCTTCATCAACGGTTTTGATGTCGGTATATCATCTCGGCTGTTCTAGCTTAACTAGTAGGGATGGCAATGGCTTTGGTATTTCCCAAACCCTCCCCTTCTCAATATAAAAAAAAAAAATGAACCCGCCACTCTCCGATTAGGATTAAGCCCGAACTCGCCCTGCCCCAACTAGGACAAAAGTTGAAGAAATATTAATATTTTCATTATACAATTCTATTGTCTTTTCCTTATAAATGTAGAGACCTATAATAGTAAGATATAAAATAAATAGTACATTACACCATAAGAATAAATGGAAATAATAAATAGCTATTGTCAATATCAGACTATCTTATTCTGGAAAGGGCACTAGTAAAAGTTGATGGGTTGCTTTGGTCATAACCTACTGTTTTTTCAACTTGTTGTTGGAAAAATGGTTGATTTAGTAAATTGAGAATGAGAAGATTACAACAGTTTTTTGGTGAAAGTAGAAAGTTTGCATTCTGCTACTGTTTTTTCTTTTTCTTTTTTTTTTTTTTTTTTGGGGAAAAAAAAGTACTGTATGAGAGTTATCTATCAAACTTTAAATTGGGTATGAGAGATAACTCTCAGAGCGATTTTGGTCTATTTTATTATCTAAATCTCTCACATTTTAACTCTGAGAGCCAACAATAAAAATTTCATACCTCTTCTCATGGCATCTCCATGTTGTGTGTCAGCACATATATTAAGGCCGAGAATCTGAAAAGTACTTTCAGAATGTAGTCTGTCTGAAGAGTTGCCATTTGTCCTTCAATAGAAATTGCCTGTAAAGTGTGACCATTGAAATCACGGTTGAAAACTTATCAAGTCATAATACATGCCATGTAAATGATGTACACTAAGGCAAAGTGGCAAACTAGGGAAGCAAAAAAAAAAAAAAACCTTTAAAATGCAGTTTTATAAGTCCTTGTGTTTGGTAATGTGTAATACCCCAATATTACAAGGAATAGAGGAGGGGAAGTGTGTACGCTAAAGGTTCCGTTTGTTTCGCGTAAAACAACTTTACGCGAGTAGAAATCCATAAGTCATTTTACTTAGAAAAGTTGGAAAACCAATTTACGGAAAATATTTTTCTGATTTTCCGGTGCTTAACAAACACCGGAAGTGGGGAAAACATTTTCCGAAAGTTGTTTTACGCGAAACAAACGGAGCCTAATTAGTGCATGGGCATACGATAAAATCGACCGAGATAATCCATCAGAGATTCATTTAGATTTCCTTGTCTGATATATGAGACACTGGCCTAGCTGTATTAAATTTATAGAAGTAGGATTCTTTGAGGATATGGAGGGAGAGATGAAAATTAACAAAAACACTTTCTGATTTGAAGTGCTTGCAAGATACTCCTTCCGTCCCATAACAAATTTTTCATTTTGTCATTTTGGGCGTCCCATTGGAAACTCCCACTTACCCAAAAAGGAAAAGATTCCTTCCACTTTCTCTCTTCTCCTACTCACAATAACTATCCACTTACTATTCTCTACCCCACTATCTCTCTCCTTCCCACTCACATCACCTACTTTTCCTTAAATCCCGTTCCTAACATTTTATGAGAAGTTTGTTATGGGACGGAAGGAGTATACGAGACATTGGCCCAGCTGTATTAAATTCCTTGTCCAGAGACACCAAGCAGTGCCACTTTGCATGAATTGACCATTAGCCAATAATCAAGAAAAGAAAGAATGAGTGAAGTGCAAACCTGCAGAGTTTCATTCAGAGAGTTGCAACATTGTGGTCATACCTTCCGGGCTTTATTATACCACTGGCTTCCTTTCCGTACTCGTGAAAATGATAATTTTTACGTACTCGTCAAAAAAAAAAAAAAAAAAAAAAAACTACGAACTATATAAACACCATTAGAAATCAAAAGGGATAACTTCTGCACATATGACAATCACTACAATGTCACATTCAAGTAGTAACGGAAAATCAATAATTAGAGTTAGCGACAATAAGATAGCCTACATTACAGTGAAAAGTAAACTTACTTGTCCATACGTTTTCTTAGTTTCTGTAAAAGCGAAGGTTGTCATTCTCAATGTGCTTGATGAGCTTATCAATAACCATATACTCCCTCTGTCCTAGAAAGTTAGTCCTTTTTTTTCGTTGTTATTACGAATGAACTTTGAGTAATAATTTTGACTACTTTTAGTTAGCATAATGAAAATTTAAAACTTGTTATTGATAGACCATTATAAATACAACAACAACAACAACAAAGCCTTAGTCCCAAAATAATTTGGGGTCGGCTAACATGAATCCTCATATGTCAACGTGATAAAAGGAAGAGAGAGAGAGAGAGAAAGAGAGAGAGAGAGAGAGAGAGAGAGAGAGAGAAGAGAGGAAAAAGATGGAGAAAATAAAATAAAATAAAATAAATAAATAATAATAATAAAAAGTATGATCAACCCCCATCATTCACATGAATTTTCGCCCTCCACTCCGGCCTCTTCAACGCCACATCTTCATCCACTCCGAGTAAACTCATATCATTTTCAATCACCTTAATCCAAGTTTGCTTGGGTCTTCCCCTACCCCTCACCATTTTATCACTTCTCCACTCTTCAGGCCTCCTAACCGGTGCATCACTCGGTCTCCGTCTCACATGACCAAACCACCTTAGACGATGCTCCTTCATTTTATCCTCAATGGGCGCAACTCCTACTTTACCCCTGATCACCTCATTTCTCAATCGATCTTTTCTTGTATGCCCACACATCCATCGTAGCATACGCATCTCTGCTACATTCATCTTATGAATATGACACTGTTTCACGGCCCAACATTCAGTGCCATAAAGCAGTGCAGGCCTAATTGCCGTACGATAGAATTTTCCCTTTAATCTATTTGGCATGCCACGATCACAAAGAAACCCTGTGGCACTCTTCCACTTCAACCAACATGCTTTAATCCTATGAGCCACATCTCTATCCAATTCTCCATCTTTTTGGATAATAGATCCAAGATAGCGAAAGAACTCGGAAGCTTGGACAATCTTTCCATCGAATGTGATCACTCCTGTCTCTCTGCTTCCAACTTTGCTAAATTTACACTCCATATATTCAGTTTTGCTTCTGCTTAACCTAAAACCTCGAGATTCCAAAGTGCGGCTCCACAACTCCAATTTACTTTCAACACCTTCTTTTGTCTCATCAATCAGCACAATATCATCTGCGAACAACATACACCATGGAATATCATCTTGGATAGACCATTATAAATACTATCAATATTAATTTTTAGATTCTCATTAAGATAACTAAAAGTAGCCTAAATTATTGCTCAAAGTTCATTCTTAGTAACGATGAAAAAAGAGGGACTATCTTTCCGGGACAGAGGGAGTACCTTTCATCTCAACCAGCCAACTGAGCCATGCCTCGATAAATCAACACATATATATTTGGATTTGAAGTAATAACAAGATGAACAAAAGAGATATTTATAGTAACAAGAAGAGAAAAGTAAGTAAATAGAGTCTTCACCTTGAATAAGACTGCTAAGATTTACTATATATTATTGATCCATGAAATATTGTACTAGAATATTATTCCCTCTAGTCCAAAATATTTGTCACTTTTGCACTTTTCACAAGTATTAATAAAAGTAACTATTACACCAGTTTAATGAACAAAGTACCAAAGCTACCCTTATTTATTATCATTCTCACCACATTTTTTCTCACACCAAAAACAATCATTAAATAACAACAATTTCCAATGCAAGGATAAAAGAGTAATTTGCTTCAAAAGTGACAATTATTTTGAACCATAAATTTGGTCCAAAAGTAACATATATTTTGGACCGAAGGGAATAGCTTCTGACCAAGAATACACATAAACAATGTGGCTACAGAACTGACTTCTAATTATTGAATTAGTTTCATTCGTCATCAGAAGAGACAACAGTGACGCCATTAGTGTCAAGTGGATGGCCTATTGGATTGCTCTATAGAAACAGTAGTGACACCATTGCGCAGCAACTTACTGATTCACTACATAAGCAAATCTGGTATGCTACGTCGGAACCATCCAGAATGCATAATAAATCGTGTTATGATGTTTTAGTAAAAATTTGATTCCATGATAATGTAATCAAACAATAATCGTATTGCAAATTCAAGAAGGTACAAGCAAATGAAGTATTATTATTAGGGGGAAAAAATCACTTGTTAAAGGAACAATTTTTTGGAAGAAAAAGAATATTAAATAACCAGCTTTAGCAACTTCCCTGGTATGTAAGAGGGGTGTGTGTGTGTGTGTGTGTGTGTGTGTGAGAGAGAGAGAAGCCAACTATGTGGTCCATGCATATCTTGCTAAGTTGCTAATGTGGATCCTTGACGATTAAAACTACTCGCTCCATCTTAAAAGAAAGTGTCGCATTTTATTTTCTCGCAAAATACTGATCCTAGATACCTAAACAAACCCCTTTATTTAAAAGGTTTTCCTGGGACCATGAAGTAATAATACTTTAGTTTTGGCTTTCCTATATTTTTAGTAACAGGCATCATTTGATCTTTATGGGAAGACTACTGATCAAAAGGTTGTTCTGTGTTAGGATGTCTACGTCCTAAATCATCTGAGACTGTATATCTTGATCTGCCAGCTACTATGCGGGTATCTAAATTGAATTGTTAGGGAAATAAAATTAATTATAGAAGTCATTTGTTAAGATGATTGGCAGGCAACCACAGAATCACGCACAAGATTTTTTCCGTCACAAAATTTTTGTTCAGTTCAAATTGATGAGCAACTCAGATCAAAACTAATTATTCTAGTACAACGCAACTTTAACAACTGCATACTCCCTCCGTCCCAGCACAAGTAGGACTAGAGGAGTGGGCACAATAATTAAGAGAAAATAGTGAATGTGTGGTAGATAATGTAGAGAGAGAATGAGTGGGGTAAAAAGTTGTGTTGGTTGAATAAAATGAGTGGTGGAAAATGAAGAGAGAAAATGAGTGGGGTTAAATGGTGGGGTTGGTTGAATATAAATATATTAAAACATTTCCATTTTGGGTAGTCTCAATTGTTATGGGACGGCCTAAAAGAGAAGGACTAGAGGAGTGGGCACAATAATTAAGAGAAAATAGTGAATGTGTGGTAGATAATGAAGAGAGAGAATGAGTGGGGTAAAAAGTAGTGTTGGTTGAATAAAATGAGTGGTGGAAAATGAAGAGAGAAAATGAGTGGGTTTAAATGGTGGGGTTGGTTGAATATAAATATATTAAAACATTTCCATTGGGTAGTCTGAATTGTTATGGGACGGCCTAAAAGAGAAATAAGTCCTACGTGCTGGGACGGAGGGAGTATAAAATAAACAAACTAACCCAGTGCATTTTTTGTTTCATTGACTTGTAACAACTGTTTATTGTGTTCACACTCTTTGGGATTCGTTATATAGGCTACATGAAGCAGAACAGGAAATAGGAAACAATGTATTTAGCTGTAAGTTAGGAGCATACTTGTCAAAGGCGTCGCCCGCCTCGCCTTTTTCGGCGCCTCTCGAGGTAATCGCCTCTCCGCAGCAAGGCAGGCGCATGGTAGCCTTTTTAGGTAAGGCGTCGCCTTTTTGGGTAAGGCGAGAGGCGTGCGAGGCTTCGCCTTGTGAAAAAGGTGTGATTAATGAAACCACGATGTTTTTTTCTTTCTCGTTTTTAATTGCGTGCCCTAGCCTCGCCCCTTAGTCGACTAAATCAACAAATCCGACAAGTCGAGACGAGAAAGGGAAAAGAGGAAAGAAGAAAGGTTAAATCGATCATTCATCATCTCCACCAACAAAGACAGTGACGGCGAGTGTTGAGCAAAAGGCGTTTTTTTTCTTTCCCGTTTTTTATTGCGTTTTTTTCTTTCTCGTTTTTATTGCGTTTTTTTTTTTCTTTCTTTCTCTTCGCTTCTTCTGTTGCTGGCTTGCTGCTCTCTGTTGTTACTGAAACTATGCCTAGGCTAGGATTCATCACTTCTTTTGTAACAAATTAACAAATAATTAACGTTTGCTGGCTAATTATTGCACTAACCTAATAATGTAGGTGTTTTGTTTATATTTACTATTTTTTTTTCTATTTTTCAAGTTTGGTCGCCTTTTTACCGCCCGCCTCTCGCCTCGTTCAGGGACGTCTCGCCTGCCTCTCGCCTTCCGCCTTTGACAAGTATGGTTAGGAGTAGTGGATGTGAGGGTTGAATAGCGGAAATGCGACATGGCCCTATTAGGGAATACCATGTGGCCTGGGTTAACTCAAAAAGGAGGAATTGCGGGGTGGTCCTCTGGTGCGACATGTGGCAAGACACTACGCGATCGTACGGATGAACCAATCATAGGATGACACCGCGCGGTACAGACCGCACGACCCATCACGTGCGCGGTACAGATTCTGCCGACCATCATATATAAATACTCGGCTCATTCCATTTGGAGAGCTACAGTAACTTTGCCTCAGAAATAGTTCATTCTGCAATACTAGTAGGGCTGTAAACGAGCCGAGCCGAGTCGAGCTTTGGGGTGTCGAGCTCGTTTAAAACTTATCGAGCTTGAGATTTTATCGAGCTCGAGCTCGAGCCCACTTGCTTGTTCGAGCTCGAGTCGAATCGAGCTCGCGAGCTGCTCGCGAACAACTCGAGTCGATATCGAACTCGAGTTTTAACGAGCCGAGCTCGAGCTTAGGCTTTTTTTAAAGAAAAATATGGTCTTAACGAGATTATCGAGCCGAGTTCGAGCCGTTCGAAAACAAAAATTCAAGTTTAATAAGCTTATCGAGCCGAACTCGAGCTTTTAACGAGCTAAACGAGTCAAACACGGTCGGCTCGATAACAAAAACGAGCTTGACAATCGGTTCGAGCTCGACTCGAGCTCGAGCTTTCACGAGCCGAGCTCGAGCCAGCTCGGTTCGTGTAACAGCCCTAAATACTAGTCTCCTCCTGAGTTAATTAAGTTCCCTATTCTCACTCCTCTTCTCTTCTATTATTTGGTAATTTGTGTAATGCCAAATCAGACCCAGCCTCATAATACCCTAGCAAGGACTTAGTACCTACATTATGTAATTCTATAAGTCGGAAATTATAAGCATTGAAGTTATCCAGTCTAAGTAGGATTAGTGTTAGTATTTTCCTATTCTGTGTATTATTTTATCTAGTCCTTAACTATTACTCCCTCTGACCCAAAGATAGTCTCATTTTGACTTTTTATGGTCAACTTAAATGAACTTTGACCAAGCATTGGTATCAATCTAATGATTACAATGAAATTTTAAAAATTGATATTGATAAATCACTTAATGATTTGTCGATTACAATTTCACTAGAATGAGTAGATCAACATCACTGTTTGGTCAAAGTTCATTTATGTTGAACATAAAAAGTCAATATGGGACTATCTTTCTGGGACAAAGGAAGTACTATTTTCTTTTCCTAGTATTATTAGAAAGTTTAGCCTGTATATATTTGTGTATGATTCAAAGCTTTTCAGACATAGATTGATAATAAATTGAGTTTAGCATTAAATCAGATCTTCAATCGAGTCCCACTTCATTTGCAGTAAGGAACAGAGTGAAGACAAAGTAATCGCTTGCAACATATGGATTCAAACGCGCATAAATTTTTAAATGTATAATCATATGTAATGGTTCTCTACGTGTATTTACCTTCTCTGGAAGTTTAGCTTGCCAATAAAATAAGCAAATAGAGAAGCGAAAACTAAGGGGTACAGAACAAGAACAACAGCCACTAAAGGTAACTGATCATGATGAAACCCAAAGTAATCTTCCAAGAATTGGGCCACTGTTTTGGTTTCCCCAAATGCCGTAATTTCCTTGTTCAGATCTCCGTACTGAGAAGTGAGGAAACCGTTAAGTGTCCACGACGTAGGAGCTAGATAGTATAACCATATCCACCATTTCGGTATTTGCTGTTACAAAGCAAATGCACCACCAGAAAACAGTTTCAAAATTTCAAAATAGAACATAGCATACAAGTTCTTTCATAAATATCATTTTAGAGACTAATGCGTACCTGTCGAGGAATCAGAAATCCAGAAAACAGGTTATAGATCATGTAAAAAGCTGATGATAAAATTGCAGCCACTTGTAAATTTGGTGTCATAGAAACAAGCAGCATTCCCAGATAACTGTAGTACAACAATGTGCAGAACATTGCGAAAAAGTACCAGAAAACCTTGTATGCAGTCCAATGATATCCGATCATAGGATACGTGATAATGGCATATATAAAAGTCTGGACAAAGAGATAAGGAATTTCAACCATCACCTACAATATAAACCACATAAATAGGTCTCATAAGTGGCAATATCATACAAATTAAATATTTTAGAGGAAATAAAGAGAATTGCATAGTTACATGCATGCATGCACAAGGGCGATCCCAGGCTACTCAACTGGGTGTAAGTGCACCCACATACTTATGGAATTACATGTAAGAAAATTCCATAATTTATTTATATAATATAAATGGAAGTGCACTCAACTGAATACCGTGTGTATGTAGTTCTGTGGCTAAGATCCTTCCATAGAAGTAATAGGCCTAATTTCAATAATGCATTATCCCTATAATTTTTAATTTGACGCAATGTACTATAATTTGATGTGCATGCATACATCCTTAAGCTTAACTTTGATGTGTACTTGGTTTATTTGTGTAATCAAGTAACGACTTTTACCTGTGCAGTTGCATAGGCCCAGGAATTATACATTCCTGAAAACCTTTCTCGGTAGTAAACAGTCCGCTCTCTAGTGACATATGGCATAGCTGCAGCAGAATTATTTATGCCGCAGAAGAGCACAGCGGCATACATTGCACCAGCGATTGTGAACAAACTCTGTTGGCTATTTCTGCTCAATTAAAGAATATCATATTAGACAGTTGAAGAAGTCCTTTAAAAGACAAAAATGATTGAACCTAAAGTTCTAGAGATATTTCTCACTGGCCTAAAGCATGAAAAATAGACACTAATTGCTTTGCCACTTCATTTCAAAATGATGAATGCAATCGATTCTAGATAATGAACTTAACAAAGACGTGTGAACAACTTGAGGTCAGCTGAAATGATTCCTGTTCTGATATTCTGCTCTGTTTATGCAATCTCAAGTTTGCATCATTGGAACTTGTATTTACATAATGCTGAACTCTACCAATGAATGGGTATGTATGTGTGGACGCCCGCATGTTTGTGCACATATAGTACTCTTAAGCTTCCACAATAATATCAATTTGGGTGGAAAGTAAAAAAATTAGCGACCCTTTGTTTCGGTTTGATATGTTTTCTGCAGCTACGCATAAACAAGTTAGTCTAAAAATTCTTTACTGTTCTATCAATATAGGGAAAATCTAAAGAAAACATTCGATTAGGCGAATTGAAGATTCATTTATGCTACTTCGAATCTATATTGATAATAAATCGGTATAAAGTCAAACAAATTAAAATATAGTTTAGAATCACTCACATTTTCCTTCCTTGATCCCAAAACAGTACCCCAAAAATCAGAGCTGAAACAAACATGTGCGTGCAACGCACTAAATTGTACGAAGGACTTCTCCAATAAGACAAGTTTTGTTTCCACAAACAGGATTTGAACTGGACCCAACCATTTTGTGGAAAGCGAGTAGGAAAGTGTAATTGTTTTGAACCAGAGGAAGGTGAGCTCAATCTCTTCGCAAGATCTTTATTGTTCCTGCATATACAGAGTCACAAATAAAGCAGGAATCAGGCAGAAACTTAATGTGTATATGCTCATAACAGACCACAATATATCTCATAACAGACCACAATATATTTCCTTATTAATTACTTGATAACTAATCAGGCAGAAACTTAATGTGTATATGCTCATAACAGACCACAATATATCTCATAACAGACCACAATATATTTCCTTATTAATTACTTGATAACTAATTGAGGAATCATGCTGGAAACCTTCACATGATCTTGTAGTGGACCGGAAGTTCAGTTAATATCAAGCACGTTGAATCAAAGAATCATGTCTATGTTTAGAAAGATGTGGAGAAGTGGTGAAACAAAATATTGCACCAGCAAAAAGTAAGATAAGCATAAGTCAAGACTAGTTCAACTTGGAGATAGAATGAAAGAACTATATACTTTCAGCCAATGCAGCCATCCACGACGAGTTCTCCGAGGAGGGAATACAACAAGAACAGCATATTCAAACTTACTCCAAACCCATAAAACTCTCATAGTTATCTGCATATTTTTCCAACTAAAAGTCACACAACATTTGTAAAAAGTGGCTTTGAAAAATGGTTAAGTACTCCCTCCGTCCCACATCACTTGAGACTTATTTCCATTTTGGTCCGTCCCACTTCACTTGAGACTCCCCAAAATGGTAATCTTTTTATAATTTTATATTCAATCTACCCCACCCACTCATTCTCTCTCTTCATTTTCCACCACACAATCCATTCAACCAACCTACTATTAACCCAACTCATTCTCTCTCTTCATTTTCTATCACACATTTTCCTTATTTTATTCTTTTTCCTTAGTTATTGTGCCAACCTCTTAGGTCTCAAGTGAGGTGGGACGGAGGGAGTATAGTAGTTTAATACCACCTAAGGGGCATATGTAATAGATCACTTTATTGTCAACTTTATTAACAATATAACTCGCTTATCACTTTAATGCCTAAACAGCTAAACCATTTATAAGACATATATGGTCAGTAGAGATGGACTTACTGATACAAAGTAGAGTTCACGTATATTTGGGCGAAATCTAAACCAAGTTCAGCTTCTGCAGAAGATGAAGTGACATCTAGCATCCATGTCGCAGGGTTGTAGTTACTTTTGATCTTTGAGACCCCTGAGATGCCCTGTTAAGACAAAACATCTCTGTTCAATATGAAGAACCATATCTAATGAGAGAGAACAAGATAAAAGAACTCAAGACTTGCATATGTTCTCTAGCAAACAAACCTGAAAGTAATCAATGACTTCACTAGAATTCTGGCCCAGTGGTCCACAGTATATCATACGCCCGCCTCTCGTCAAGAGAACTAACTGCAACAAGAATGCACATTTGGAAGTTACTAAAATCAGGAACAATAATTTTCTAATGAGGGGAAATACTGATGCACTTGTACTTAAAAGAGGACTATAAGAAACTCTCTACATTATTTAGGTTTAATTTCATTTTCAACAATCTTACTTTCATTCGACTTCAATTTTAACCATTACATTTTACTTATCGTACATTGGGAAGCCTCTCATCCCAGCCCAAAATTCATGTCTAATCCGTGCCTAATTTGTGCCCTAGTCCGCGATTTTTGGGTCGGGATGAGAGCTTTCCCAAAGTACAATGGTTTCTGCGCAATTAAAAAAGGAAGTATAATGGTTGTCTTAGTCAGGTAAAAGTCGGATGGTTGAAAATGAAATTAAACCTTCTGTTTAAGCTACTCATGCTAAACACAATAAGCTATCAAAAATCAATCATGGAATTATACATTAAAATAGTGATACACTTGTATTTATAACCTCTCTTCATGATCAATTAATTGGGCCTCTTCAATCCAGTTTTCTGCCTGGAAGGAAGACAACTGATAATGTGATCATTACCCAAGAAATCCTTCATCATCTTAGACCATCTACAATGGATTAAACACCATTTTCCATTCAACACCCACTTTATCACTCCACATCATCTTCTCTCTCTTCCAACTATCCATTCAACACTCATTCAACTTTACACCCTACAATGGTTTGTTTAATCCCCCATTCAACACCCTTCCCACTCATCATCCTATACCCCACTACTTAAATTTTATTTTCTATTCTTTATTTTTATGATTAGTAAAATAATAATAATAATAATAATAATAATAATCAATTATAATAATCAATTATAATTTAAAAAAATACTTCAAACTTAATTATTTTTTGTAATTGTAATTAAATAAATATGAGGGTTTTTTGAGTGTTGAAATGGTTATTATTGGGATCCATTTCACTAAAAAAAGTTTTTATTTTTTGGTATCCAAAGCAAATGAAACTTGCATCAATTTATAGAGAAAAAAATAGGAATTTTGGTGTAAAAAAAATAATAAAATAATTTTATGTGGAATAATTGATCTCAAATAATTGGGATAAGTATGTAAATTCGAAAATTCTGAGGACCAATCACAATCTGCCACGTGGTCCAACCAGGAAAAAAAAAAGCCGAGCGCCAAAGCCCAGACGCGCCCTTGTCGGCGCGTGTGACGCACGCGCCATTTTCGCCCAACCGTAGCTCGCCACGTGTCTGAGTTTGCTGCCCACTTTTCCATTCAACCGGTGTTGAATGGATTCAACTCCTCCCCCATTCAACACCCCATTCAACTCCCCATTGCACCCATCCAACATCCCCCACTATGTTTAATCCCATCCAACACCCCCATTCAACACTCCATTGTAGATTGTTACAAGAAGTAAGAGTAAAGAGGGTGGCATGATTATCAAGATTGACCTTGAAAAAGCTTATGACAAAATCAGTTGGGATTTCCTTAAAGAAACCTTAGTGGCCTTCAATTTCCCCTCTTCCTGGATTAATTTGATCCTCAACCTAATCGCTAAGTCCTGCACTTCTATCCTCTGGAATGGGTCTGAACTCCCTAGCTTTACCCCTACTAGAGGAGTTAGGAAGGGAGACCCCCTCTCCCCATATCTGTTTGTCTTATGTATGGAGTGACTCTCGCAACTAATCTCTAACAGTGTTATTAGCAAGAAATGGAGGGGACTCAAGGCCTCTAGAGGGGGTCCCTCTATCTTTCATCTCTTCTATGCGGATGACCTCATCCTGTTTTCTAAAAGTAGTCTTACTGATTGTGAGAACATCTTGCATATCTTGGATAATTTTTGCCTCTCTTCTGGCCAATCTATAAACTTCAATAAGTCTAAGATATTTTTTCTCCAAGGGTGTTCCACAACACATAGCTCAGTCCATATGTAACAAAATGGGAATTCCTCAAACCAACAACCTTGGAACTTATCTGGGGTTTCCTCTTATTCACAATAGATTTTCTAAAGCCCATTGCAAACATATCATTGACAAGGTGCATGCTAAACTCAGTGAGTGGAAAACTAAAACTTTGTCCATGGCTGGAAGACTTACTCTTGTCAAAGCTGTAACCTCAGTTATCCCCTCCTACACTATGCAAATATTTGCTCTCCCCATTAGCATCTGTGATAAACTAGATAAAATTAACAGAGATTTCCTATGGGGTGACTCTCAAGAGCACAAAAACTCCATCTAATCAATTGGGAAAAAGTGGGCAGTAAGTTAGAGTATGGGGGACTTGGAATTAGATACTCCAGACCCAAAAATCTTGCCCTCTTCTCTAAACTTGGCTGGCTATTTCCACTGAAAGTAAACAGCTTTGGGCTGAAGTCATTTCTAAGAAGTATTGCATAGGCTAAAAACCTTGGGAGTGGATCAAAAAGCCTAATTCCTCCTTTATTTGGAAGGGCATATATGGCACTAAAGACATCATTTCTAACAACCTCAAGTGGAATGTTGGAATGGCTCCAAAATTAATATCTGGAAGGATTGGTGGTGTAGCAATGATAGGATCTTAAACCTGATACTGACTGCCAGTTACCTGAGCTTGTCAGTGAGCTTATTCTTGACCAGAAATGGAACATTGATCCCATTGTTAAATCTCTTGCCTGAAGATACTATCAATGACAGGAACAGAGAGATCTTTGACAAGATCCAAGCTATTCCCTCAGTGACTAGAGGAAGGATTGATAAATTTGCAAGGGAAGTTTCTTAGCTTTTCTTGTAATACCCCCTTGAATTATAAAAATGTTTGATTTATTTCTTGGTCTCCACCTCCTGCGGGAATAACTAAACTCAATACAGATGGCAGTGTCAAAGAAGGTGGGAAAAAATGTGGATGTGGAGGAATCTTCCGTAACACTAAAGGCAAATGGATGGGGAGCTACTATGGGAAGCTCAAGCAATGCTCCAGCCTGGAAGCTGAACTCCACGCCATCCTGGTTGGATTGGAAGTCCTCAGCAGCATGGGGTTTGGTAATGTTGGGATTGAAACTGATTCTCTTTTGGCAGTAGGTCTAGCTGAAGGCCCCAAAGACGAAAGCCACCCCTTGGCTGCACTCATGGGAGACATCAAGGCACTCATTAGTACAACTGGCTGCTCAATCCAGCACTCATTAAGGGAAGGCAATTTCTGTGCGGACTACCTTGCTAACAAAGGAGCAGATCAAGACCTAGGCTTTGTTCGAATGACTGCACCTGATGAAGAGCTGAAAGAGCTGTTGATGGCAGACTATATGCGCAAGACCACCCCTAGATTCTAGTTTTGTTTCTTTATTTCCTTTGTACCAAAAAAAAAATAAAAAATCTACTGCTAGTAGGTATAGATACAGGATATTGGTTATAGAAAACCTTGCCATTGTGGAAAATATTGCTTAACTCCACAAAGCGTAATGTGCCATGAATTAATCAATCAAAAAAGAATAACTGCTTCAATACATGATTTAACTAATTCATGCAATCGAAGATAAGTAGGAACTTGAAAATCATGCATGTGACTCAAACGAGTACTTACTTTATACATTCCTCAATGAGGGTATTCTTTACTTTGAGGAAAATTTAGGGAAGGAGGGTTTCATCCTTTCTTCTTTTTTTAGGCGATAGTAACTGACTGCAAAATAGCAAACCTTGGTGGCTAAATAAAAGCATATCAATGGCTTGGATTGTGATGGTTTTGTTGCATGGCTATGGATGATTTTCGTTTAGTACATGAAAAGTGACAAGTTAACTTCATTGGTCATCATTAACACCCGAAGAGTGAGGATACTAATTGTTATGAGAGAAAAACTTTTGGTTAAAACAGTTAGTCAGTTCCAGTGACCTACAGTTACATATATTTGTGTGTGTGCGGGTTCACGTGCTCGTGGCTAAGTTTCTCAATTGATCAAAATCACATTCATACCTCATCAAAACGCTTCAAATATGTCGATGCTCGGCTGATGAATTGTGCAGACAGTTGTTCTTCCTGTACGGACTACATTCTTCACAGCTCGCATGACAATTGCAGCTGATCTTGCATCCAAACCAGTTGTAGGTTCATCCATAAAAATGATTGAGGGTTAGCAACAAGTTCCACAGCTATAGTAAGCCTCTTGCGCTGCTCAGTTGATAGTCCACTGACTCCTGGTATGCCAACCAAGGCATCTTTTATTTCATCAAGCTCAATGATAGCGAGGACTTGTTTGATAAATTCCTTTCAAAATGCAATAGGAAGATCTTAAGTATAACAACTGACAATGGATGTAAAAGTTGAGAGTGCGCGCAAATCGAATTGTTCATACAAATTTAGTTTTTGAATCGATCTCAGGATGAAGACGGAGCCAAGCAGAGAAAATAACCGACTCTTCCACTGTGATTTGAGGAGAATGTATGTCCGTTTGCTCACAGTAACCTGAAATCCGCTCAAATGTATGTTGAACTTTAGGATGCCCCCCGATTGTGATATCCCCTTCAACAAGACCACTGGTTTTCTTCCAGCAAGAACATCTAGAAGTGTTGTTTTTCCAGCACCACTGACTCCCATCAATGCTGTTAGGACACCAGGTCTGAATGTGCCCGTAACATCACTTAGAAGTTTGAGTCGTTTTTGAGTGAAACCACTGCGCTCTCTCATTTCCTGATAACCACATGGAAATACATAAGTACTCCCTACGTCCCAAATGTAATGTCCGAAATTGGTCTTGATCAAGAGCAATTTCGGACATTTCATTTTGGGACAGAGGTAGTATAAAACACAACAGCTTCTAAATGGCTCCACATCGATTTGTCTGTTTGCTTACCGACGTGGTGTCAACATAGTACTGCACATCCTGAAAAACTACAGTTAGGGGTTCAAAAGGTAAAACCACGTTCCTGTAAAATCACAACATCACAGTAGTCACACATAATAGTGCTGTACAAAATAAGAATAGGGCAAATGAGAAATGAAGGTCCAAAGTTTAGGGGTAGTGTGCCAATCCCGGTCTGAGGTTTCAAATTTGTCAATTAGGGGTCCAAAGTTACCAACATTAGTCAGTCATTTTTATTTTTTTTTATTTTGACGAAAATGCTAACTAAACCCAGTTAAATCACACGTGTCTCGCATCGTCATCAATAATTTTCATGTTTTTTTCAAGTGTATGTCAAAATAGAGAAAAAAAAAAAACAAGACATAAAATTGACGGGTGTTCATTCAATGTGCCGAAATCATTTCACTACAACGTTGGTACGTGTGATTTAACTGGATGTCGTTGGCATTTCGCCAAAAAAAAAAAAAAAAAAAAAAAAACTGACCAACGTTGGTAATTTTGAACCCTAAATTAATAAAATGGAAGATCAGACCCCAGTCGGCGCACTCCCCCTAAACTTCGGACCTATTTTGTCATTTCCCCAAAAGAATATGGCCAAAGACAAAAAGCTATATATATATATATATATATATATATATAATAATATCCAACCTTCATATGTCTCCGTGCTATTGTCATGATAGGTGCTTCTAGACTTCACATGAGAGTTGTTTTTACAAACTTCACTTCCTTGTATTTGTGTAAGCTTTTCCTTTGAAATAATTGCACGAGAACCAGGAGCTGCCATAATTCAGAGAATGATAGATTACTTCTAGCTTGTCCGTTTTCTATACGTCAAGTAGACATAACACACTAAGAAGGTGAACTTACGTTTCAAGTAAGTTAAGGCCAAGGTAAATCCGACATTTAAAATTATGATAAATCCGAACAAGGCACCAAGTGATATCCAGTAGTAGTATCCATCAAAGTCCAGTCCACGACTTTGAAGAGTTTGCTGCCCATTGTTATGTTTGTGGGAAGCATCTGCTTAGAAGAATGAAAACATAGAATCAGTTAGCATGTTTTCCCACTTAGTTAAGTAAGGAAACAAAGTACAGTGTATAAAATACAGAAGTAATCGATATTGTTCATCCTGAACTTCGTGTATCACATTAACAGCTAGCATTATATAATAAACTTGCAAGCATCTGTTCAACAAGCTATATTTGTGAAGTAGTTCAGCATTAAAGGGCACATTTCCGAAAGAGTAATGCTAGGGGCACAAAATAAACACAAAATCTTGCTCACAACATGTGTTGGCGATATTTTATTGGTTGCATCAATAGTGGACCCGCCCCACTCTAATTAAAAACAC
>JAOWBW010000680.1:925320-968009 GCA_026119855.1 Campanula takesimana | reverse complement strand
GGCGTGTCTTTTTATTCAATCAAGGCCAATCTCGGCATCTTCTCTTGAAAAGAGAAAATTTGTGGTCCACAGTCAACTGTGCCTCACCCCACATAAGTCAAACAGAAACAAGCAAGTGTGGCTTCTAACAGCAGACAAAAAGCAAGTGCTGGCTTCTAACAACAGACAAACAACAATGGGCCTCCGAATAGCAATTTGGTCCATGAACTTCACATCACCATTCATCCTCAAGCAGAGTTCGCTCAACAGACTCACATTCAGTTCCAGTCCACTCAACGGACTTAAACCGCAAACAGATTCACCAAACGGATTCAGCCAGTCTGCTCAACGGACTATAAACCGACAAATACGGATTCAGTCAGTCCCCGCTCAACGGACTTTAAAGCGGGCATAACGGGTACGACACACACAGGACTCTGCCTAGGTCTGCTCATCGGACTCTTAAAATAGCAAGTAACGGGTTCGCCAGATAGATTCAGCTCAACTCAGTCTGCCAACCAGACTCTAAACTCAGCAAACAGGGGATTCGCTAAACGGTTTCAGCTTCAGTCCACTCAATGGACTATAAACCAGAAAAACAGATTCAACCACTCCCCGCTCAATGGACTATAAAATGGGCATAATGGGTACGACATACAGAAACTCCGCATAGGTCCGCTCATTGGACTCTTAAAAGAGCAAGTAACGGGTTCGCCAACGGATTCAGCTCAACACAGTCTGCCAACCAGACTCTAAATCAGCAAACGGGATTCGTTAAATAGGTTTTCAGCTTCAGTCCTCTCAATGGACTCTAAATGGGCACAACGGTTCTGCTGAACGGCTCCAGCCTCAGTCTGCTAACCAGACTTGAAACCTTGGCCACGGTGGACCATTTCATATCATCGTACCTCTCCGCTCACACATGGAGCGCACTTCTATCCCTTATATTACCTTTCTCTCTTCTCTCTACTTCATCTCTACTCTACTTGAAGTTTATGTAAATTATGAACAAGCAGACCAACTTTAGTTGGGCGAATGGGTGTTTTAAGTACTTCCCATTTCGTAACCTAACCCCCGAACCTCAATACACGAATCTCTAGTTTTTCGTAACAAAACATAGGCTATTATTAGGTTTTTCTTATGTTCCTCTAAAACATAGGTGGCGACTCTACAAATCTAAAACCAATTAGACATCCTAAGATCCTTCCACCGCTCTAGCCAAGTAGTGGGGCCTCTCCCGGGGTATCTACACTATGGAATAAAAGATGGAAATAGGAGCACTTGGATAAAGGAAATTGAAGAATGGTGCGCACACAGTGTTTGCACGACTGAGTCTTATAACTTGGAGGCCGGCACTAAGGATCGAAAAAACACAACAATATCTAACTCTTGCACGGCCGCTCCACTTCCTTGACTCGACCGTGCCAGAAGCCATGGTCTGGTCGGTCCATACTCTACACCCGGTCGGACCTCCTTAACAACCCGGTCGGACCCTATGAAATTCATTATTCTAGAGACCAGGTCCGCCCGGACCCAATTCAATACCCGCCTAGACCCTTCTGCGCCAGTTCTGAAACAGTGTCCTCCAAGAGGTGTCTTTTGGACTGAATTCCGGGAAAGGATACCCCTTTAATCCCATCTCCTATTTAGAAGGCATTTTCAGTCTTAGAAAATTTTAGAAATTATTGTAACTATACTCTAGCAAATTCTTAGTTCAAATACATCATTATACTCAGATTTTGAGTAAAATATCAAAGGTGTTCTTGAGTAAAGATTGAAGCAATAATATAGTGAAGTTTATTTTCAACCTTTTGTCTTTATTTCCCAATCTGAATAAGTATCTCTCATATCTTCTTATTTATGTATGTCTTATTCATATTGTGTTATTATAATGGCTAGTGAGGTATCCCCCTTTATTCTTAGGGTTGGAAACTCAACATTATGTGTTCATTACTTTTAATTCATGCTCTGTTTTCTTCTCTTCATCTTAAAGCAATTCCTTTATATTGTACTCAAAACGCCTACAATCATGATGACATCCATGTTTTGTATGAATCTCAGTTAGTCGAGAGAAGGACCTAGCGGTGAATCTCGACTAACGGAACCATATGAAGTAACTGGGTTTCTATTAATCACGAGAGTAGATTAATGGCCTAGGGATGCTCCTTGAGTGGAATGACGATCTTAGCGGTTTCCAAATCGGTGATAGGGGTACCAGCCATTACTGCGATTTTGTCTAGTCTCTTGGTTTTGGGATCACAGATGTAGATTACCAAAGCGATTGTGTTGGGAGTGTGGAGCTACTTTGCTGATTCGGACGGACCTAAGGTTCAGAAATCGTGTCAAATCCAGGCTGGGGTCCTAACAAGTCGGTTTTTATGAGTTTTAAGTTGACCAAACGGGGATAATCAATATAGAGGGAGGGTGTCTCGTACGAGATATAGATCTCGTACGAGGCATCCAGCCTGACAGTCAGAATAACAGATTTTAATCCTATTTTTTGGTCGGACGGAAATTAATCCATTTTGAGAGTTACTACCTAGTTCATCCCTGGAACATTGGATTATGTCATCCTAGAATATGAGCCCCTTGTTTTTTACCTGTATTGCACTCTCCTAAACGGACAATTGGGCAAAGGTCCCATATTCTCATCGGAATCCACTATTCAATTTAGCCAAACCTAAGTGATTCCGTAATAGTTTTGCA
Source organism: Campanula takesimana (assembly GCA_026119855.1). Taxonomy (NCBI): domain Eukaryota; kingdom Viridiplantae; phylum Streptophyta; class Magnoliopsida; order Asterales; family Campanulaceae; genus Campanula; species Campanula takesimana. Next base: position 965,324 of record JAOWBW010000680.1, on the reverse strand, counting down.
CTTTGTTAAAACAACGCCTTTATGTTGGGTTTTGAGGGAGAACATGCGCAGCGGAAGATGGCAATATAAATCAACAAAACCCAAAGCCCCAAGATCCATTCATGATGATTAAATAATAGCAAGATGAATTTATAATACTAACCATGTTGTGCGTTTTTAAATTTTTCCGAATCTTTAAATCTTCAAGTCTTCAAGCTTTAGATTTGATCCCCTCGTTCTTCGCGTTCTTCGGATCACAATCACAGGAACACGAACTCGAGATGCTAAAGGAAGCACCCTCTATATTTATCCACACGCGAACGAATATCTAGAACCATTCTAGATCTGTATTGCTAGACCCATTAGAAAACACGCTTTTCTAATCTTCAAAGGCTATATGAATTTTATTGTGTTCTTGAGCTTTTGATTCACAATCTAAACTCAAGAATGTGTTTTTCAAACACATGGAGGCTACCAATAATGATAAAATATCAATTAGGTTAATACCTTATAAGAGAGGTATATTTAAACTCAAAAGTCCTAAACCCTTTAGGAAATTGGTCAAAATCCCGTCAAAAACCGAAACAGGAAAAACCAACGATTCTGGACAGGAGGTCCACCCGGGTCACCATATAGGTCCGCCCGAACTAAGGGGGAGGTCCGACCGGGTCATATGTTGGGTCCGGTCGGACCCTCCTTCTTGCTTAATCCTGTTTTTTTTACGCCTCTTTTTCGCAATTCCAATTTTAGCCTTTTCTTTGATTCGTTCTTTTGTGTGTGACCACATAGGATTATATTAAGTTGACAATGAGTCAAACCAAGGTCCCAATATAGCATGAACTCTAACGCCATCATGACTACCCAATTTTACATTCTTTCACAAAAACATATCACAAATCCTTTGTCATGCGATATATCATATTGAGCATAAGCCACGGTCTAAGTCAACTTAAGTGCCCAATGCTTTCTCGATTCCGAGTAGATTGATATGAGAAAATGACATTGAACGCATCAATTCATTTGGGCATGGCCATGCACTATCATCAATCTCACTCTCGAGTGGCCAAGCTTGATATCTCTCTTTGAGACAAAGAGGGACAACATTCCATCTTGACTTATCATTCTTCCCTACAAGAATCCAACTGTGCCAATCGTAGCCTTTATAACTACCTGGTTAAGGGTAGCATTTGAATACGTCAAACACAATGTTCATCATGTGGAAGACTATGATAATCTCAGGTCTAAGGATTCCAATGATATAACTAAATGAGATTTAATTATGACATTTGACCATGACATAAATCTCATAGGCGGGTCATGTCCAGTACTTGTTCACCAACAAGTACCCATAAGTTTAATTTGTATCATATACACATGATCATCAATTAAACTTATACTAGTTCTTCATAAGTACTAGGGAAGGGGATTATTATATGAAACATGAAAAACATATTATAATCCAAGTTGTTATCTCCATAACAAATGAGAACATGATGTAACACAAGGCCTTTCTCAAGGGCCTAGGGATAATCTCCAACACTTTATTCAATCAAACCTTATGAATTCTTGTTAAGGGACAACCGAAAGGGACTTTGTCAAACGTAGGATCTTGACGGCAAAAGAGACTAGACTCGAATCCTCATAGAAAATTTTTCAATTTTGCCATTGCAATCCCTTGTCCAACAATTTTTTTACCAAAGGGACATTCGTCAAGAATTCATGAAGGGAGGATTATAGATTGTAGCAAAAGCGTTATCTTGGGCAAAGATTAAAACAATCCTAAGAATCGAACTGACCGGTCTCAGGAGTGTCCTATTGACTATTATGTATGCATGAGGTTGATGCAGGGCTTACGGCTAAGGCTCCCCATGGGCACGATCGTAGGAGCGTGGCATGGAGTGGGTACACCATCTTTGGAGAGACCAGCGAGTGGGGTGTGCTGACCGACATCCGTCCTCCGATTGGGACCGGGTTTTATAGGGTATGTAGTGAAACTAATCTACATGCGTGCACGTGTGTGAGAGTCAAGTTCTAGGTGTCAAGGGTGAAAATAGAGAGTTTTTTTTTTGAAAACAAAATAAAAACATGAAATGGTCGGGCCAAGTGGCTGCCTACGTTTCCCTCTTGTGGAGGAACTCAGGCCTTCGTAGTTCACACATAAAGCATAACATATGTAAAGCATAGAATTTTCAAGTTTACAAATACTCCCGCAAAATAAAGGTTAGCTTCATGATATATGGGGAGTTTCTTTGTCGTTAGGAAGGTCCTAAGACTCAGAAACAGGGGGGAGGACAGATCTGGAACTCTGTTTGCGTGTTTGAACCGGATGAAAACCCTTTTTCAAACTAGAAAACCAGACTGTCAGACGGAAAAGAGATGCCCCATACGAGACATCAATGCCTCGTAAGAGACATTGAGATACCTCGTACGAGCTATCCCCTCCTGGGAGCAAAAACTGTACAGATTTTTCAGAATTACAAGAATGATGATGATTTTTTCAACACAAGTCTAACCCTCTTAGTTCGATTCATCCCCAGTAGAGTCGCCACTGTGAGCGCGCGTCCTTTTTGCGTTCGCATTGAATTGGTTTTGATGTAGGGACTTGATTGTTGCTCGATTTTTGTGAGTCGCCACCATGTTTAACGGAACACGGACCATGAGATCTTGGATTCGGGGGTTAAGTTATGGATCTGGAAGGTCAAGGAGCACCAAATCCACCTAATCTAGGATTGGTCTTGCTACAAAAACATCATCATCATCTTAAAATTATGCAAATTATGTACAAAGAGAGCCAAATAAATAATTTTCTTATTTATTTGGAATGTCGGATCATGTGCTTCGAGACCATCTCCATGAATTGGAGAGGCTCTAGGCTGATCCTTTTAATAGAATTATACCACTTCAAAGCAAAGAAGGAGATGAGAAGATAGAAAACAAAGGGATTTACCTAAGCGTTCTTCAAGAATCCTATGGATGGCCTTGACAAAAGGCCTTGATGATCCAAAAGCTTTGACTTGATTTGTGTTGTGATCTTATGAATTTCGGGGGTTGTGTTTAGGGTGATGTGTAAGAATTATTGGCCTTGGGGCTGTCAATAATAAGAGTGTCTAGAGAGTGATTAGGGATTTTAGTTCAAGAACCCCTATATTTATATATTTTGGTGACTTAGGGATCAAGCCAAGGAGTTATTTATGGATGAGAATCAAAGACTTGATTCCCAAGGAGTTGTTTTTTGACACTCGGATCGTCAATCCTTTCTTTTTCCCGGATTACTTTGAGTGTTAGCCAAGAAACGAGTTTGGAATCAGCAAGGAAACTGCCAGAAACTCATCTGTCAAGGGGGATACCTCGTACGAGGTATTAGGTGCCTCGTACGAGCTATCTTGTGCTGGAATCACAATTTTTCCCTTTTCTTAAGTTTTAATGTTCATTTTGGCCCCTAACTAACGAAGTCAGTTACGAAACTTAACGAGTTTCGACCCAAATCAAAGGCGAGACACAGAAGTGGTGTAATTTATGAATGTGTGTTCAAAATGGGGTGTCTACAATTATTATAGTGATATCCTAGCTTGGTGCCTCCGGACATAGTTCATGTGTTGAACGAACCGGGTTAACAAATTCATGGTGTTATTATGTTCTTTCATATTATTATTCATGTGTTGAATTATTCTCCCCATTTTCATGACTGCTAGTATGAGCTAGTGGATGTACAGATCCCCCTAAATCCCCTACAAAGGTGGGGATGAGTGGTGACAAAGTATGTCGCCGGAGGCATGGTGGACATGTTGTCTTAACTGAAAATTTTAATTACTAGTTTTCGTTTATAACACAATTTGAGAATCGATCATTTTTCAACAAATGATTCTCATATACCTTTATTTATCATTTACCCAATACTCCATCTGTCTCACTTTAATCTATGAAATTTGTTATTTTGGTTATCCCACGTTAATTTATAAAATAATAAAATAGAAATTTTTAAAATACTTTTATAATAATGAGACCCAATTACTCACAACAACTACCCATTTACTATTATTTATATCACTTTCTCTCTCATACCCAACTATGTACCCTCACAACATATCACCTATTTTATATTTTCATTGATCTTTGTGCCTCATGAGCCGAGCCTAACCGACCGGATCTAAGCTCCGGTGAACTGGACAGATCGAGCTAACCAAGTCCGAATAGGGAAAAGAGAACCAACCGGTTTAAGGGACAACGTGGAAACCAGCCTCCCGCTGCCCCTTAAACGTAGTCTCCAAAACTGAGTTATTCTCTCGTACCAAGTACAGTCCAGCTGGCACATACGTCCAAATGAACGTTAACGCTCCGTACCTGTCGAACCATAATTGGGAGTCATGGTGCCATATCTCACCAACGACACCTCACTTTTCAGTTTCCTTTCTGACAAAGCGAATAAGATCATCACATGGCATAAGCACAGGAAAAAACAAAAACGGTTAATGCTCAGATCTTATCCTATTGCTCTCTCTCTTCACCTATAAATATTCTTGAACGCCCTCAAGGGCAAGGTATGGGCTTTAACCCTAATCACACAAGGCATTCAAAGCATTTCCTTAGGTTTTCCTCAGAAATCTCATTCTCACAACCGAAAGCCTAAGCCAGATTCAAAACCCAGCCTTGATCTTAACGGTGTTTTATTTGTGTTGTTTCAGGACCAGGAGACATCAAATCTGGAGACCATTCTTCTTGACCCCAAAAGTTGTGCGTCGTCCGTGCCCAACCGAATTTGTGTGAATTAAAGTGGGATATGAGGATTATTTGTAATTGAAGGTCAAAGGAGAAAAAAAAAAAAAAAAAAAGGGCCCGCCACTATAATTCCGTAAACTTGATCCAATGGGTTGATCCAGATACTAGTTTAGACTTTAGAGTACATGGTAAGATTAAGATACCATGACATCACAATCACACGAAACCGCCACGGGTTTACATATTTACAAGGCATTATAAATACAAGGCAGGAGTAAATTACTAAAATACCCTTATATATATGCTCAAAATACCCAATTCCATTCTGTTTCAAAAAAAAAACTCAGTTTCAAAAATACCCAATTCCAAATTTCATTATTTTTGATGCCTCTTTGAAGATGATAGGGTTAAGGTGTTACAAGTAAAAATCAATGATTAACATCAATTGCAAAAGTTTCTGAACAATTTCGGTTGAGAACATCAGAGATTGAAGAATTGGGTGAATTTGCAGGAAATATTACAAGAGATTTAAAGTAATTTTCTTTTTTTCTGAGCCAGGCCGTGTAAACAAAAACGTCCAAGCTGTTTAGCCGTTCTGAAGAGGTTGGCCCTCAGTTTCAAAAATACCCAATTCCAAATTTCATTATTTCTGATGCCTCGTCTTTTGGTCTCTCTTTTCTCCCTCTTGACTGTGTAAAATTTGATGGTTGTCTTGTTGAAATCTTGAATGTTACCGTATGTCTTATTTTCATATATTCTTTTTATATGAAGAAATCGTGATACTGTTTCGGGTGATCAACAATTTATATATGCAATAAATGGGAGATAATTGGATGTTGGATTGCTTGATAGTATTGACAATGAAGTGATTTTGCTAGGTTATCAAAAGATGATTAATAGGTGAACGGATTTGTAATGAATCTCTTGGATTAATTGAAGGCATGGAATGTGATTTTGTGGTTAATTTTTGTGCAAAACTACGCGAAATAAATTTATTATTTCGTAAGCGAGCACACGAAACACGCGTGTCCGGATAAAGGTATTTTAGGCATTATTGTGCCTTGTTGTAATAGAATTCACCAACCGCCACTGTAGTCTGTAGAGCCCCCATATAACCATTGAATTCTTGCTCTCTTTCGGCGGGACGATATATTTCAATCCGGAATATCAAAAGACACAAAGATATTATTCAGACACTGCGAAAGAGCAAAGATTCAGCAATGGTGCGCTTCCAATGTCCTTCTAAATTGATTAAAAATCTTTTTCTAGGGTTTCAAATTAACGCAATTTGAGTTTTTTTTTTTTTTTTTTTTTTTTTTAAGGGGGATTAACTGATGATCTCGAACCACTATTTGATTACACTCGAGTCCAGCCATTTGACGTTGCTTGCCTTGATGGTCAGCGCTGACCTCTTCCTACCTTGTCATTATCCGCCTTTTATCTCTGTATACGTGTGTGTGTGTGCGCGCGTGTTAATTTTTATGAATGAGCTCGTATGAATAACACGGTTTGTTTTTGGATTGCCAGATGACGTCCCGGATTCATCACCTGTTGCTATTCCGAAGAGAAGGAAGACATCTCACTCTACTGTAAATTTTTATTTTCGTATTGATTTTCAGTTTTATTCTGTTTGTAGAATTTCTAATCTGATGCCTAAATGAGTGATGATGTATATTTTACTCCATCTGTCCCAAAATGATTGTCTCATTTGTCATTTTTTATTGTCTCCAAAAGTTCTTCACATTTCTATAATTTGGGCTTAATCGCGCGTTAACACAACATGACTAGTGCAAGAAGTGTTCACATCCTTAAAAAGTTTGAATAGTCAAATGCGAAGATTATTTTGTGCCAGATGCAGTTTTTTTTTTTTTTTTTTTTTTTTTGTGGTGGTGGTGGTGGTTTGGGGGGGGGGGGGGGGGGGGGCTGAAATTAAAAAACAGTTCAATTTAGCTTGTCCAATTAATCGTACTGCTTGGAGTTGAAGGCTTGAAACAAATACAAAAGTATACATCATAAACATTCAGTATTAGGAGTATCTGCTTAATTCCGTTTGAGACTCGTTGAATGGGACACTGACAAGGAAAGTAAAACCTTTATTTGAAGTGGGATGAAGGGAGTATGAATCAATTTCGTTAGGATTGAGATTCATTTGGAGAAAACATTAACCCAGGGTGACATTCAGTCATTATGCTAGATGTACCAGTATATGCTGAACAGATACTTGCATAGTGTAATTACTCTTTATGACTGATGTAACTTTATTTTTCAATGGATTAGGTTGAAAAGCAACAACCAAATACAGGAACTGTGATTCAGGTTTTAGATATCGAAGACAAGGATGACTTAGATTGGCTGCCTTCTCCGCCTGTAGTGCCCATTGACCCACAGAAGCTATGTGAGAATTCAACTATAAAGGAACTAAGGTATATCTCTCTTGGAAGCTAGTTGGAATATGCTTCTCTTAAATTCTGTGAATTATTTGTCTCTCGAATTGGGAAAACGCTGTTAGCGATTATGGTTAGAATGTTTATTTATTGACTGCTGCTAAAATTTATGTGGGCCAAGAATCATATAAAGTGATGTATAATTTAAAATGAGAGGTATTTTAATTTGTGGAGAAGATGTGACTAGAACTTCAATCCTGTATTAATATATCTACTACTTGCCCTATCATATATCGGATGTATCTAACACTTATAACTTGTTAATTATTATGATTACAGGTTACAGAGGCAAGAACTGGCTTCGTTTGCCCAATCAGCAGGAGAAATTCTGCTAGCTGTTGAAGAGACAGCAAAAGAGATCTTAGAGCTTCACTGGAATCTTCTGTAGAAAGTGTTGTAGAGATGCAACCAAAGCCTGCTGTTGAAAGAGCAAAGATAGTTATTTCCATTCAAGACAAGGACGGACCAAAGCATTTCGTGTCTTTGCGGTATCTACTCAAGTCATAAGGATTATTCTTATTAATTACTCCCTGCATCCCAAAATGATCTTCTTCCTTTTTCGTCGTTACTACGAATTATCTTTGAGCAATAATTTTAAGTTGACTCACTTGTACTAGAGAAAATCTAAAACTTGTTATGGTCACACCATCAACAATACTATCAATAACAACTTTAGATTTTCATTAGGATAAGCAAATCAACCAAAAATCATTGCTCAAAGTTCTGTCGCAGTAACGTCGAAAAAAGTGTGAAGATCATTTTGGGATGGAGGGAGTATAAGTTTGTATATCATCTACTATATATGCATTTTATGTAGTGTATAAACAGCTTGAAGATCTGTGATGCAACAGCTGTTCTCGAAACATTCTCTGGTGGCTTTGGATGCCTCACAGAAGAATTTTAGGTCCTAAGAAACCCTTTGTCCAAATAAAGTGCAATTGGTGGTTAAGTTTTTTTAAGCTTTGAGTGTACTAGAGTTCACTGTGTTGTTTGTTGAGGTTTAGATGTGTTGGATATATTTGGGAGTCTGAAGGGGATCATATCAAATGGTGCTTCGAGGAGTATATGGTGCTCGCAAGGGGTGTTATTTGTAGGGGCAGGCAGTATGGGAGTATGATGATGCCTTTTTCTTTTCTTGGCGCTTTTATGATTTCCAACTTTCTTACAATGACTTTTATCTTTTGTCAGTCGGAAAGAAAAGGCCTTGGTTGTTGGTGTTTTTTAGTTCCTCTTATATTGGCTACAGACAGTGTTGATCCTGGTATTGTGCCATATAGTATACAATCCACAGCTGAGGGCAATTTAAGGATGATGGATTACATACTCATTACTGTTTGAGCTTGATCTTTTTTACTTCAGATTAATTTGCCTCATCTTCTTCGCCTATATGTTTATTGAATTGAAGGCTACTTCTCTTATTATCTTATGACTTACGGTAAATTTCAATTCCACATTTATGTTATATGCTTACATGGATTTCAATATGCAACTCTGTGATATGGTTTTTACTATACCTTTACAGGATGATAAGTTTGAAAGGTTGTTTAAGCTATACGCTGATAAAGTCAAGCAAGATGTGAAAAGCTTTGTTTTTATTTTTGATGGGGATAAAATTAGCCCCTCAGCAACTCCATGCAGTCTTGGTATGGAAGAAGATGACATGATTGAAGTCTATAGGAAATCAAGCTGATCCAGGTACATATTATGTGGCAATGTTCTGCTTAAACAATTAAAAACACTATGACAGATGTGCATTAGTATAGTTTATAAATTGAGGACATTTTGAATTGGTTGTTGGTTTTTGCGTTTCCTTAAACATTGTTTGAATTGTTGTCTAACAATTAAAAATTTTGGATTTGATAGAATACTGCAACAACATGCAACTTATGTGCTGGGAATGTGTTTAGCTGAGACATGGTGTACGTTCTTGAAGCAAGACAGTGAACGTCTTGCAAATACTTTATGAAATACAACAAATGCTTTTGGTCCCGATGAGCCTCAACTAAAACTTTGAAAGAGACTAGTTAAAAATTAAACTTTGCTCCAAGAAACATTTGTTAATATGTCATACCATTGGACTCCCTCATTCCTTTGTACTCGGTACATGAGAATTTCACCACCTTTTCCTTGGCTCTGTGACAATCATAGCTCTCGGAGGACTTGTAATTGATATTTGAAAATGTAATTAGGTACTAAGACTACAAACCAAGAATAAATAAATCCTAGCGCAATACTATCTACAGTAATATATTTTCCCAACTTAAAAGCAATTCTTGAATTAACCCCAATTAAATCCTGATTCTAAAAAAGAAAGATTTCTAGTAAGTCGGTACTACGAATAAACTAGAATGCTCCGTTTAACCAAACAGGGCACAACTCATCAGGGAAGATGTTTGATGAGGTGTAATGATTTCAATTAAGTCGGTAGAACGAATAAACTAATTATGCCCTATTTGGTTAAACTTTGCATTTTAGTTTAGCCAAATAAATCCTGTGACTAATGATTTCAAATAAGTCGGTACTACAAATAAACTAATTATGATCCTATGTATTTACAGTGTCATGACTCATGAGTTACTTACAGGCGCATAATCAGTTTTAAGAATAACTCAAGCTTTATATCCAATCATTAAAGTCACATGATTAGTTTTTACTCTATGATGCTCAGACTCTTTGGTTTACCTCGCCGAAACAAGACTAAAATACGAGTGTCCGACACGGGTACGGTGGGTTAAACCAAAGAGTCCGTCAATAGCTTTTAGCTTTTATATAATTATGAGACAGAAGGTTATTCTTAGATTTTAGAACATTAACATCAATGATATGACAAATCCCTCTGTCACTAGAATTGCCTAGTAATGATCTCAAGTCATGTATTCTTCTGCAATCTTTATTGATGAAATATAGTATGTTGCTCATGCATTAGAGTTGATACATTCCCCCCCCCCCCCCCCCCCCCCCGCCCTTCCCGGCAAAAATATAAAAAAGGATGACAAAAGGAGATGGAAGAAGGGAATTAAGATAGACAGGGTCAGGCATGTGAGAGAAAAAGGGAGAAGTGGGGACAAGAAGAGGGTAAATTGCTGTCGGAAAAGGTTATTCAAGAAAAAGGGAGTAGTATTCTTCCTCTTGTTCGAGAAGAGTAGGGATGGCAACGGGGCGGATACGGAGCGGGTTCGCTCATTACCAAACCCGCCCCTCAACCAAGCCCCCTTGTACCGAACCCGCCCCGCCCCGCCAACCGCCAAACCCGCTGCCGCCCCGCCCCGCCCCGTATGCAGTAAAATCTTACTAAATTTGGGCTTTGGCCCAATTTTTAAAAAGCCCAGGAAGGCAAGAGCCCATTCTTACTACTTTTTCTAAGCCAATGGAGCATATATTGAGGTAATAATTGAAATGTGTTAGGGACATTATAGTAATTAAATGCATATACTAGTATACGGAGCGGGGCGGGGCCCCGCAGGTTTTAGTGTGCAACCGTACCCGCCCCGTGACCCGCCGGGTTTTGAATAAAGGTTACCAAACCCGCCCTGCTGCGGTGCGGACTGTCACGGATACGGGGCGGGTTCGGTCAAATTGCCATCCCTAGAGAAGAGCTTTGGGTTGGAGGTGATTGTAAACGGAGCCATTCTTTCCTGATTCATGTGATATTTGTTTTTTTTGTAGATTAATTTTCAATAGTATTCATTGCATACACTCGGATTCAGTATCTTTCACATGAAACATACTCCATATGTCAAGTTGCTGTTTTTATTGTGGGAGGTGTGGATCTCAGAATATACCCAATTTCATTCGTTCTTTATTAAAATATATAGGGAGATCCTAGTCAGATACATACATTGATGCTTGCTGGACAATTTTTGCCATAGGTTGACGTTAGGGAGAATAAAAATGTCATTTTGTTTTCATCTTTCACCTTCTTCCCCCCCCTCTTACACGCCAGCACAAACACATGCCTTCTCTCTCTCTCTTCGCATGTGCCCCATCCCTATCACCTCATTTCTTTCATCATTATCATCATCACTTCATTCCTCCATTGATGCCCTGCCATAAACTCCTCCATTAATGTCTCCCTATTTAGCCCCCACTATCATCTCTTTTCTCATCACCTCCATTATTCTTGCAGAAAAGTAAAATTTCTTCCCCTTTCTTTACAGTCAGAATTTTCTGCATTGTTTTTTGTACTCCTAAAATTTATTCCCCTGTTTAGTTGCTGTTAAAGTTAATGGTGGCCCAGCCATTCCTCGTTGAAACAGTCAAATCTTTGCCAGCCGTTCGATGCACATATCTCATATACACTTGATTTTTGTTTTGAAACTGAGTAATACTAAAGTCACAAAAAATGCTCACAAAAATTTGAACACAAACTGAGTTGGCACTGTTTGACGGGATGTGTGATAATAGGTCTCAATATTCATTAATTATGCATCCAATTAATTAATGCCAACTCTTTTGTGCCCACAAATTTGTGAACTTATTTTCTGCCCCTAGCATTGCTCTTTAAAACTTCCACCAGTTTCATGCAATTTTTTAATATTTTTTTGCCATAGTTGAAGAAACCTATCAGGAAATAATCTATCTTACAAGCACGAATTTGGTATCTATCTCCGAGCTCCTTGGATGCAGACATGACGATAGATATGCATGTCTTGAAGAACTTCATTGATCAATTCTAGTTGAACGAGAAAGAGAGAGAGAGAGAGAGAGAGCATGCTGGCTATTGAAAGAACCTTAGGTTTACAATTATTTCAAATTATATTGTTTCCAGACAAAGGTTAATGTCCACCTAGGCAAAAATTAGCCACCAAGTGTTTGACTAGCATCTCTGTTACTGGAGTATGTTTTAAGGGAAAACTAACGAATTTGGGTGTGTTTTTTTTTGGGGTACCTTTTCTAAAACGTTAATGGGTTCTATATGGACAAAATTACACTGATGGGTTGTTTTTGATAAAAATGATACGTGTGAGTTTTTAGGTGATTAGGCATGCTATGAAATATTTGCAGTATGGTTCCTTTGGATGGAGTTGTGTTAGTAATTCATATTCCCGATAGACTGCTCGAATAGAACTTTAGAGATGTAGGCATCATTTTCTCTTTCCTGGTCTTCAGATTTGATTGTGCTGCCTTCTAACATTCACTCTTTTATTTCAGGTTCTTCTGTTTTTTACCCTCCTTTTTGCTCGGTCAATACTCGCTGATTTCCTCAATATGCTCGTTGATTCTCAGTTTTTGGCCATAGTCACAGTATTAGTTTCTGAAATGTAACAGCCGTTGTGGCTTTCTGGAAACATTAGTGCGGTTTCAGTAAGGTCCAATATGTGTTTTGTTTGATCACAAGATCAAATTCATATTTGTGGATCAGACCATAAGATTTTGTTGTGTTTGCTCTCTTTCTCTTACTGAGTGGGACTTTTTTTGATGAAATCTAAGTTGTAGAGATTTATTGGATCAGACACAAAGTGCTCATTGGGTCTCACTCACATACTGTATTATTCAACGAATATCTATATGTTTCTTGATAAAAATAATGTGGTGAATTCGAATAGACTGCTTTTGCGTTGTAGGTTGGCACACTAACAGTTTCAAGTCCAAAATTGAATTACTCATTCCGTTTCTGTTTAAGGTTTTTACTTTCTTTTTTCGTTTGTCTTTGATTAAGGTTTTAGTTACTTTATTCCTTATATGGCAAATTATAAACAATGTTTTCGATAATTTTTTCCTCATAAAGTTGATATACTACAAAAATCCAATTGCTTGCCTAACTTACTTTTCACACACTTGCTTTTATGAATATTATTTACTATTTTTGACTTTATTTTGCTTTGCTTATTTAATAAATGTGCAAAGTTAAATTAGAAAGTTTAAATGGGACTGGAGGGATTACTTATTTCGTGGCGGACCAAGTTAAGGTGTACTACTATTTGGTGAAACAAATTACTTTATATTTCTCCACACAACAAATGAAATTTACAAATGAAATTAAAAACTGCATAATAAAATAAAGATCCATATCAAAGAATAACATAAAAGAATGTCTATCTCTGGAGGAGCCCAAATCATTTGTACCACTTTGTGTGCCACTCAATGTACCACAAGTGATTTAACGGCTAACAGTTATTGAAATTATCATGTTATTAATATTATTCAAACATGTTAACGGTTGAATTAAAAGTGATACATGGAATGGAATGACACATAATAATAGTACTGGAGATCCAACTCCTATCTCTGCCATTCTCAAAGTTGTTCATCTAAAGTTTAAACCCTCATGTGGTCCATTCTCTTATTCTCTTTGATCTCCCACGCAACGTGTCCAACTTCCATTGGTTTCCAAAGTGGATGGCAATACAAATTTCACATGCACAATAGATAATGCCAATGGGACCCACATAGGAAGTAGCTTGAGTGGGCCCATATACACGTCATAAAAGTTCCAGACTCCAAAAAGACAGTACACACGTCAGTCAGAAAATGGGCCAAATATTTTTAATTTTTAATATTTTTTTAGATAACAAAAAGAAAAGAAGCTCAGCTCACTAAAAAGTTGATGATGCATATCTCTCTCTATCTACATTACATTACATTTACATCCATCCACCATTTTGCTTTGCTTGGAATCATCCATACCCTTCTGCAGCTCAACACAGGTTTCTTTTTCTTGATGACTAGGGCTCTTAATTTCCTTAATATCTTTGTATATTTATGTGATCAGTTCTGTTCTTGATTATATTCAGTTTGGGATGGATGCTTAATGAATTTTTCATATAATACTCGCATCTTATTAAAGGGTTTGATTGGAATCTGTAATAAAGTTCATAACAAAATTTTATTTACTACCCCCATATGATATTGATACTTTTGGTTGCATATTATGTGCTGTGAATTATAGATAGTGAAGTTGATAACCCTACCCAGTTTCGATTTCATAGTTAATTTGGATCGATAATTCTTGAAAAATTATCTGTTGTAAATGTTGTCATGGTAGTTTGATCGATTCCGGCTAAAATGTGGATCATCCTTGATTTTGTAACAAGGAAACTTAAGTCTTATTTCACAATTTCCATTGAGTATTTACTCCCTCCGTCCCTAATAATTTTTTTCCCTTGATTGATCAAGAACAAAAAAGGGCATTCGTTTTGGGACGGAGGTAGTATGTTATGATTATCTGTTTGATCTTAATACGGAATACTCCCTCCTTCCTGGACTAAGGTTCTTGGTTTACACAGAGATTAAGAAAAAATAAATGTTGTGAGTATGAAAAAGTAAGAGAAAGTAGGAGAGATAAAGTGGGTAGGGAGTTTTTGTTGTGAGAATGACAAGTGGATCACATGGTCCATTTTAGGTAATAAAGCAACTAAGAACCTTAGTATGGGACAGATGGAGTATCATTTATGAAAACTTATGCTTGGACGGCTTTTGTTCAAATAGATTCTAAACTTAATATCTGAAAATCATTGTTGCAGATCTTACTTGCATTAAGAATAAGCTTGATATTTTGCATAGAAATCCACAACATTGTCAGAAAATCTGACAATCGAGTGTATGAGACGATAAACTATTGCGATTGTCTATCATTTGGGAATAACTAATTAAGAAGATGGAAAAGGTTTGTGAATTTTGTGTGACCCAGAGGCCAGTTATCTACTGCAAAGCAGATGCTGCACATCTTTGCCTATCTTGTGATGCCAAGGTTCATTCGGCTAATCCTCTTTCGAGTCGCCACCCAAGAACCCTTGTGTGCGAGTCTTGTAAATATCGCCCCGCATATGTTCGATGTTTTGACCATCACTTGTTTATGTGTCGTGGATGTGACCAAAGTCAACATGACTTCTCTTCTCAACATCAGAAACGGGTTATTAGTAGTTACATGGGTTGCCCTTCCGCTCCGGATTTAGCTGCATTGTGGGGTTACAACTTGAATGGTTTCGGTCCTAGTAATCTTCAAGATAAGTTTCTTTTCACTTCAAGTACAGGCTCTAAGAATTCAGCCTTTGATGCCAAATCTGAAGTGGGACCAAGCCGTCGACACTCAAAGGTTGCACTCTGCTGCTAGATTTGATTGCTTTGAACAATTATTGGATACTCCGTCTGTCCCAAAATGATCTTCTCATTTGCAATTTCTCATTGTCCCAAAGAGTTCTTCTCATTTCTTATTTGGGGTTAAAAGTGTATAAACACAGCATGGCTAGGGAAGCATGTGTTCATATTCTTAAAAAGTTTGAATAGTCAAATGTGAAGATTATTTTGGGACGGATGGAGTCTTTTTTTTGTTCGTTAAGTTTTTTTTTTAAAAATACCAAGAGTTGTGGTGATTCTATTGCAGGCATTTAATGGCGTTAAACCAAAAGAAAATACTTCCTACATTGTACAACAGCTTCTGAACTTGAGACAGCCTCAGCCAGCACAGGATTGTCAAACTTTTTCTTTGATACGCCACCAAGAACAAGCTGACATATTTTCATCGAATTCCAATCCATTGAAACTAGAAAATGTTTCTGATCAGCAACCCGATGGCCTTGGTGAGCGTGGGACCCATCCTCAGCACGAACTGAATCTTGAACCTTATTCTTCACCATTTTCACAACTGGATCAGTTGACATCATCATCAGGTGATGGAAGCCGTTTGCAAGATGATTCATTTTGGCAGTGTAAAAGTCCTGACCAGAGTGGCCAGGTTTGAGAAGTTCCACTGATAACGTATTACTTTTATCCCGTACTACTTCCATCCCAATATGATAGTCCCATTTCCCCACTTTGTTCATCCCATAAAGTTAGTCCCATTTCCAAAGTTAAAGCTTCAAAATCACTAAATTTCCAATACTTATAATGTAACCTATGAAAAGTCATATGAGACTATCATTTTGCGGCGGAGTGAGTATTTTATAATTAATATTTCTGTTACTGTTTCTTATGATATAAGCATCACATAATTAGAATCTCCATCAATCAGCCATTAAAACATTTTGTTATAGTGGTGAAATTAGAGTTTGTAGTTAGAAAAAAAATAAAAAATTGCTCTTTTCTTTTCCCTTGTGGATAAGTAAATCTGTAGACATGAATGAGTGGCAAATTTTACGTTTTTTTATTACTCCGGAATGATGCATAATTTATTCAGGTATTAAAGAATTGTGTGCTTGAATTCTGCAGCTGTGGACTCATAACATGCAAGACTTGGGAGTTTGTGAAGAAGTAGGTTTCTTTGATGATTTGAATATACCTGACGTTGATCTGACATTCACAAACTTTGAAGAACTCTTTCGGGGAGATCAGGAGCAAATTGAGGATACGGGTATAGCATGCTCATCTATGGATACAAATACATCTCGTGTTAGATCAGATCATGAAACAACAATGGAGGTTTATCTCTCATCCGTATTCTTTATCGTTTAGATCTTAATTTTCATTTGGTGATGAATGGCAAATTCTTTTGGGAATACAGAAACGAAATTCAAAAGAGGCTATTGAGCAGAGGAACATGATTATAATCAAATGATAGTTCAAATATTAAGACATTAGTATGTTTCATGAATTCAAATTGGCAGAAACATAAACTTCATCAAGAAAAAAGATTGTTTTGGACCTCAGTATCTGGCAACACATTTCCGTAATTTTTCCTTTTGTCTTGAAACTAGCATCTGGAAAATAAAATAAAATAAAATAAGAACTTGGTCCGTTTATCTTACCATTTTTTTAGAAACATCTTTCATTTTTTTTGACGTACAAACATGCTAACAAAAGTACCCTTTTTTTTTCTGGGAAATATCCCACACGTGCCATTTTCTTTTCTTTAGGCTCACTTTTAGCGATAAGAGCATGGCATTATGAGACTTAGGACAAGACGTACTGCGGTTCATTATGACTTTGAATTTTTTGTAAATGTTTTCTCCTTCCGGTTGACGGGCCTTTTTAAGTTGTATTTTCTTGAAGCCAAGCTCTTTGATGCAATAAATAGTTCATTCATCTTTCTTGTTAAATTGACTATGCTTAAGGAGGACTATAATGTTGCTAGGTTCTAATAGTTCCAATTGTGCCACAAGGAGCTTCTGCTCCAAGTAATACGCTAACTGGTTACAACAATATTCTCACTTGCAAAAAATTAAAGTGCAATAAAAAAGAAAATGGTTTGTGAGAAATGAAGAGTGGAGTGAAAAGGTTTTGGGGTTTAAGAATATGTGAAGAAATGTCCATTAAAAACACCATTTTGATTTATGGCAGCAAGATCATACATCAGTGGCTTCCTATGTTTCCGTTACTCAGTCATCTCACATGACCAGCTCTCCCAAAAAACCTCGCTTTTCTTCCAGAAGCGATGACTACCCACGCCAACTCAAACCCTCTTCTTCAGAATCGCCATTCTCTCTCTCGAGACTAAGTGCTGATCAAAGCAGTGGTACTGATTACATGGACAGTGGACTTTCCCCCATCCTATTTGGGCACGATCCAAACGAAAGAAAAGGAAATGTAACGACAACATGCAAGGAAATAAAGAAGGATCAGAGGTATGTAGATCTGATACGTGCTTAATTTACAAAAATAAGACTAAATTTCTCTAATTGTTTGATGGGTTTATAGGAGTGATGAGAAACAAGTTCAATGTTCATATCGGAGGCCTAGATCTGATATAAGGAGACGAGCAAAGTCACACATTTTCAAGGCTCAAGGGTATGAACGAGATATGGCAAAAAGCTATTGAACAGTTATGCTTGTTGTTGATGTCGATGAATCAGCCTAAAGCCTAACCAAGTTTTTTTTTTTTTTTTTTTTTTTACTTGTTTATAACCAAATTCATTTGTTGTTTTGTGTCGAACAGAGGTATAACTTTGGGCATCCTATTACATACAAAGCTTCAATACTCGAGCTAACTCATTTGTATGTACATTTTGTTTAGAGGTAGGCAATTGGGACAATGAACATTTGCTCTCGGGCTTCCTTTGCTATGTTGCAGCGTGTGGTTTGGATGCAGTCACGTCTTCATGTTTTGATCGTCTACCTATTTAAAAATTAGGGTTTAATGACAATTTAGGGCCTAAACTCAAGGGGGCCGTTTAAAAGGGGGCTCGACTTTTTTTTCCGCTAAATCAGGGCTCAAAATCATTTTTTTTTTGGCAATTAGGAGCTTTTTGACGGTTTATGTTAAAAAACCACCGTTAAGTGGACATGTACGCTGAACGTGACTTTTCACTGAGGGCAAATTGGGCAATCCGTTTGGGTTAATGACAATTTAGGGCCTAAACTCAAGGGGGCGTCTAAAAGGGGCCTCGACTTTTTTTCCCGCTAAATCATGACTCAAAATCAATTTTTTTTGGCAATTAGGGGCTTTCTGACGGTTTCTGTCAAAAACCACCGTTAAGTGGACATGTGCGCTGCACGTGACTTTTCACTGAGGGCAAATTGGGCAATCCCGTTTAGATTAGAAAGAACGCAAGACACAACTCACGCTATAAGGTAAAGAAGTCGAGTTAGGGAATATATGTGACGAAAACTAATTCATTTAGGCACTTGTAATTGAACATATACATAATATTTTTGTAACATTTTCTGTTTAAAATAAATATCTTCTCATTTCTTCTGATATGAAACTAATATGCTCCACAAACATAGACACGCCCAAAAAATAGGGGGAACCGGCAGAACCGGAACCGAGAACCGGCTATACCTGGGAACCATCAGAACTGGGAACCGAACCAGGAACCGTGCAGAGCCGGTTCGGATACGGGTCCAAGGATATTAGAACTGTGGAACCGCCGGTTACAAAACCGGGAACCAGAACTGTGGAACCGAACGGTTCCAATTCCAACGGTCACTTACCTCAATTTCAAGTCTTCCAGAGTTCCAGCGCCTTGGTGGTGAAAATATGGGAGGTCATAAAGGAAACGAATAAGTGATGGAATTCAACGTACAACAACAACAAAATGAAGTAGAAGGTGACGTGCATGATACACAACCCACGGCCACGAGAAAAGGTCGAGCACCTCCCCGGGAACCGAAACTTGAACCGTTTGAGCATGTCTACACCACAAGATGAAGACGAAATAAAGTCATGTGAGAATTAAGTAGTTTGAGTACCATTCAAATAATTTGGTTTGCCCAATTTGCCCTCAGTGAAAAGTCACGTGCAGCGTACATGTCCACTTAACGGTGGTTTTTAACAGAAACCGTCAGAAAGCCCCTAATTGCCAAAAAAAATGATTTTGAGCCCTGATTTAGCGAGAGAAAAAGTCGATGCCCCTTTTAGATGGTCCCCCTTAGGTTCAGGCCCTAAATTGTCATTAACCCTAAAAATTAATGGTCAAAAAAAATAAGACGTGAGAAGATATGAGTTGGGTCGCACGTGAGTTTCAATACATCTCAAACCTTGATCTCAAGTAAAAGGTTGGCATTCAGGGCACATGCCGCATCATATGTCTACTTGGAGTCTTGGACCCTTTCTTTTTGTTAATTCTGGGTCATTGTTGTTTTGCTTAAGGGCAATGCTAAGCTTCCAAAAAAAGGTTACAAAATGAATGATACAAGATGTGGTGACGATATTTTATTGGCTACATCGATAGTGGACCCGACATATTTTAATTAAAAACACCAATACAATTATGACACCTCATTTTGTAAGCCACATTTTGTAGCCATTTTTTGTAACTTTATTATTTCCCTTTGCTTAATACTCCCACCGTCCCAAAAAAAATGATGTTCTTATTTTTTTTCGATGTTATTGCGAAGAACATTTGAGAAATAATTTTAGGTTGATTTAATTGTCATAATGAAAATCTAAAACTTGTAATTAATACACCATCAACAATACTATTAATAAAAAAAATAGATTTTGATAAGCACAATTAAATTAATCTTAAATTAAATTATTGTTGAGAATAACACATTTTGGGACGGAGAGGCAGTTGAGGGATTTAGGGGAATTAAGCCTAACATAAGGCGTTACATTTGGGCCGGGCCATGGCCTAACAATATGCACCAGCCCAACTGCTTAGGTAAGCGAACCCTAGCCCTAACTGCCTGTATGTATATATTGCCTCTTCCCCATCTCATCTCACATAAAGAAGAGGTAGATACGGCGAGAGAGAGAGAGAGAGAGAGCAAATTAGGGTTGGAGTTAGGCTAAAAGATTTGTTCTTGGGGAAGGAATAAGATGGAAAAGAAGAAAATGTATAGAGGGTAGTCGGCATGGTGTTTTTGGGAAGAAAGATGTGAGGTTTCGTCTTCCCAAATCCACCCATGCCGATCATTTTCTATACTTTTTTCCCTTTTCCTTTCTTGTTCTCATCATCGTATTCTCTACCGTGGTGCGTGGCTAAAGTTCGTTTGATCTGTTTGTGGGTTTTTCTGGTTTCCATTTCTGACATTTTGATCTCTCTAGTTTTAATTTGTTGCCCAGTAGTCTTTAATTGTCTCCTCAAATGCTTTTTTAAGAAAATTGATTATGATCCTTAAGCCTCTATAAGGCCGCATAGATAGAACTGATGCTTAAAATTGACAGTATAATAAAAGCATAATTATGTCTACACCTGCCAAAAAATAAATATCCGGTAGAATTGGAACCGTAACTGAGAACCGTCCCAAGCCAGTTCGAGTATGGGTCTCCTATCTCCAGAAACATGGAACCACAGTTACGGAACTGACAACCATGGAGCTCAAAGTGGGCAATTGCCCCCATTAACTTTAAAAAAATAAAAATTTACTAATGCAAAATTTATAAAAATATTGAGAGTTGCGATTTGCTGAAATTTGTTTGTGATAAAAAGTAATTACACAATTTTTGTGTTTTTTGCTCTCATCGACTAAAATATTAAAAAAATTATGTTGTGCAATCTTTACCCTCATTAACAAAAACTAGGGTAACACTTTGACAAATAAAATCAAATAACATTAATAAAATTTGAAAATAATTTTATTCAAAAAATGACCGATCATTATTATTGTTTGTATTTTGAATTTAATAAGTGAAATTAAACAAATATCATAACCTTAATAAAATATATACTCCCTCCGTCCCTTTTTAACTTACAAAAAATGTGAAAAAGGTAATGTGTTGTGAGTGTAAATGGTTGGGTGGAAGAGAGAAAGTGAGATGTAGAATAGTTAGTGGATAGTTGTTGTGAGTATGACAAGTGGGTTCCACCATTTAAAAAGTATTAAAACATTTTCATTTTAGGATTTTGTAAATTAAAGTGGGCAACCAAATGTGTAATTTTTGTAGATTAAAGAGGGACGGAGGGAGTATAAAAGTATTAATCTCCAAAAATATTACTCCCTCCGTCCTGGAATAAGAATCTTACCCCTCATTTGCACGCTTATTAATAAATATTAGAAGTGATGTAAATGTTGTGAGTGTAAAAGTAAAGTAGGAGAGAGAATGAGTGGGAGAGAATAGTTGATGGGATGGATTTTATACTATTAATTTCTTAAGTTCTATATGATTAAATGATGATTTTTGATGTATTTAGTTTAGTTTATATGTAATTTTGGGCAGATATGTATTACGGGGTTTTATTGTAATTCGGGGTATTTTAGTCTTTTATATTTTTACCCGGATGTAATATTTTATGAGGTTAAGATTCATGTCTCAAAAATGTCCAAGGTCAAAGTCAACTAGGAAGTGATTGGTGAATAAATTTTTGGAATTGAAAGTAAGAAGGCCACTTGATAAAATTGTGGGCTGTGGCCCATGTTCAAGTTCAAGACTCAAGCAGCAAGAGAAAGACATCAGTATTCAGTACGTATGCATGGCAAAATCCGACTCGGGAACACGATGCAAGTCCAAGTCGCGATTTCAAGGCCACTCGTTCCGATGACGGTCTCAAGGCGCGTGAACTGGCAGCATATGGATTCTTAGCAGATTTTTTTGTTTCTTTTCCTTTTTATTAGTTCTCATTATTTTATTTTATTTATTTTTAGAACTTATCCCTAGGTATTTAAACTAGGTTTCTTTTATTATTTTTTCATTCTAGACAATATAATTTTAGATCTAGGGTTTTATTTATTTTTCATGGAGATTTCAAAGCTCCATATGAGGAACTAAAACTCAAACTTTGGATTTGAATCTTAAACCATCTTTTGTCAATTTGAGGTATTTTTCTTTCACAGTTTGATTTCTATTCATAATTTTACTTGTTCTTAATTCTAGATCCGTTACTAGGGTTTATAAACCTGATCAATTTATTTATCTTTGTGATTGGATCTTTGCTAGAATTCTCTGTTCTGTGCCAGAATTAGGGTTTTCACTGTAGCAATTTCATGATTTATGCATGTGCCATGGTAAATTGTGATTAGTGTAAAATTAAGCAATTATCTATTTTAATGAATAGAAAGTGTTCTTGATTTATGTTTCTTAATTCATTCATGCAATTAATTTTTGGATCTAGACTGTGCCAGTTAGATTTAATTATTGATTAGGGTTTCTGGTGAGTGTGCCACTGCTAGTAACTATTCTAAAAGAAGAAACAGAGATTGAAATAAATCTCGGATCAAGTGAATAGGGTAAAAAGTGAATTGATGTATCGATGATAATTGATTAAAAAGGTGGGGACGGAAACAAATCTGAAGTATTCTTTAATAATTGTTTTTGCTCATAATTAATTTAATTTCTGTTTTTAGGATTTAATAAATATAATTTTCCCCCAATCTGGTCAAGTGACTGTTCGTAATTAAATAACCGTTCTTCGTGGATCGATCCTGGACTTATCCCTAGCTACATATTTTTTAGAACCTAGTCCAGGTTTAATTTGTAGGTGTGCGATTTAGCCTACCAATAGTGAATTGATTAGTGTTGTGAGTATGAAAGTAAAATAGGAGAGATAATAAGTGGGGTGAATAGTAAAGATTCTTTGCCATTTTAGGAATATGACTCTTACTCTGGGACGTACCAAAATGGAAAGTATGACTCTTACCCTGGGACGGAGGGAGTATTAATTATAATTTCTTAACAAAGTTTTTTATTTTGAATAAAAATAATTTACTAATGAGTCATATCCCACACGACATAATAGCATCCACAATTGGAGGTTTTTTAGAGTTTTTATTTTTATGGAAGAGCTTTTTGAAGCTTTTTGCCATTATGAAAGCTTTTAAAGAGCGTTTTGCTAAATAGTTGCTCTTTGTACAAAGAGTTCCTTTTGTGTAGTTTTTACATTAATACGTTCACAAACTCCTTAGAGCATTCACAATGGTAAAGCTCTTTCAAATACTCCCTCCGTTACGAAATGATATTCTCATTTGCCATTTTTCATTGTCCCAGTAAGTTCTTATCATTTCTATAATTTTGGCTTAAATGTGCATAAACATAACATGGCTAGTGAAGCAAGTGTTTATATCCTTAAAAAGTTTGAATATTCAAACGTGAAGATCATTTGGGACGGAGGGAGTAGCCTTTTTGTGTTTTTAATATTCCACATGTTGGATATTATGCCCTAGGCCCTTGAGAAAGGCATATGCGTTACATCATAGCTTCATTGTTATAGAGATAACACGATTATTATATCTTTTGCATGTTTATTATAATAATCATTGTCCCTATCACTTATGAAGGGCTATCATGAGATTAATGGATAATCATATGATGATTATGGTGCATAGGATGCAGATTAAACTTGTGGGTACTTGTTGGAGAACAAGGTACTGGATCGACCCGTTATGAGATTTATGTCATTGTTAAATGTCATAATTAAACTTATAATAGTTATATCATTTGATATCCTTAGACCTGAGATTATCATGGTCTTCCACATGATAAACATTATGTTTGCTTTAGCACCTTAAAGTCTGTGTTCATGAATGCGATCTTCAAGGGTTAGTTTCTTTCATCTTGTATTTAATTTAATCAACATGGACGGATCCGGGCTCATGGGTGTTTGATCCTATGTTATTATTCCGCTGCGCATTATGCATCAAAACCCAACACCACATCCTTTCATAGTAAACAAATAAAAATTATGAGCTTTTTCTACAATGGTAAAGCTTTTTTCACCAACTTTTTTGTGGACCTCACATCCAATAAAAGGAATAAATAAATAATTTTTTGTTTATTATTTAAGGGCAAATTGCAATTTGGTTCCTGACTTTTACATAAGTTTGCAATGTTGCTCCCAACTGTTTAATTTCGCAATTTATTATCCCAACATTACATTTTTTTGCAATGTGACTACAAAGCTAACACCCAGTTAAAATTCTAACGAAATTACACCCATGTGACTAGCACATGTCTTTTAAATGGATACAATGGTCATTGAACTGCATTTTTAATAAGATCATCACATTTATTATTATTATTTTGACATAAATATCATTTCCAATTAAAATAAAGTATTCAGTTTTAAAATTGTATGTCTTCTCTCTCTTTCCTAGCTTAATTATTTATAAATTAATTTATTGAAGTTGATGGTTTGATTATATTACATACTAATTTCCTTCCAAAACAATATAACAAACTAAATCGTAAAAATTATCTTATATTTTAATTTGTTTAATTTAGATTAAACATGTACTGTCTTTTCTCTCTTTCCTCTCTTTAATTTGTATAATTAAATTTAAAAGAAAAAATCTTATCCTGCCATTTGCAATAATAAAATTATTATTTATTTCCTTTCACTTGAAGAAAAATATTTAAGAAAATTTATTTCACTTAAAAAACCCTTAATAAATTATCATAAATGAGCGTGCATAATTATTTTGAGTTATAATCTAACATAAAATGTACTTATATATATTTATTTTGTTTACGAAATATTTCTAATTCCTAATTATATAATTTTTTAAAGTATTTTAGTTTTTTTATTATTATTAAAATCAATTGTTAAATTATGGTTAGAAAAATAAATGACTTTGTAAGAAATACGTAAATTATAAGTACAAAATAAAATAATATCTATGCCCAATATTAATTTCAATAATATTTTTTAAACTACAAATGAATAAGGTAAATAACAAAAGAAAACCTCACATGAGCAGCACATGGTCTCTCGAGAATGACGATTTTGTCCACTTAATAGACATGTGCTATTCACATGGGTGTTATTTTGTTAGAATTTTAACTGGGTGTTAGTTTTGTAGCTACATTGCTAAAAAAATGTAAATGTTAGGATACCAAATTGCGAAATTGAAGTGTTGGGAGCAACATTACAAACTTATGTAAATGTCAGGAACCAAATTGCAATTTGCCCATTATTTAATGGCCAATACGGGGAATGAGTTAAATTTAATTGAAAGAGCTCTTAGAGAGAGAGAGCTCTTTGTAGAATGAGTTGTTTTTTAATAAGGAGTTCTTTTAAAGAACTCCACAATGGCAAAAAGCTTTCTATAGTTTTTTCACAAAAATAAAGAGCTTTCAAAAAGCTCCCATTGTGGATGCTCTTAGCTAAAGAAAGAGCTCTAATATTATGGAGTTGGTCTCCTGTACAACGCGTTTTTCCTAATGGTTAGGAAAAACGTGTTTTTCAAAACCTTCTGGCTATTACTTTCAAAGGTTTTGGGTATCAATCTCATATCCAAAAGACTTTATATTGATATCCAGAAGGCTTTATACTGATATCCAAGACTCTTCTGGCTATCACTTTCAAAGGTTCTGGCTATCAATCTCATGTCCAGAAGGCTTTATATTGATATCCAGAACCCTTCTGGCTATTACTTTCAAAGGTTCTGGCTATCACTTTCAAAAGGTTCTGGCAATCAATCTCATATCCAGAAGGTTTTATATTGATATCCAGAACCGTTGAGAAGTTCCGATTATTTACAAAAATGCCACCACACGTTTTTTTTTAAAGAAGTTCCACATATTTACAAAAATGCCACCGCGTTTTTTTAAAACACGTTTTTCCTAGGGGTTAAGAAAAACACGTTTTTCCCAAGATTTTGTGATATTATGGTATATTTTAAAAAGCTCTCATTTATAGTTTAAAATTTGGCATGTTGAAATTATAAAAAAATAAATAAATAAATAAATAAACTTTCTAAAAAACTCTTATCATTGTGGATGCTCTAAGTCCTAGCATTCTATATGAAAGTCGAGAGTTTGATTTTCTACTTCGTCAAAAAATAAAATAAAAAATACTATTAAAAGTGCCATATACCAGATATAATTATTTTACATCACTCTTTTATCTATATTGTATCCTTAGTAACTCTTGACAAATCAACTTTCAATTGATGATAACTAAATACAATTTTTTTAGGGGTGAGCAGAAAAACCGACAAAAACCGATAACACCGAAAAAACTGAAAAAACCGACACCGAAAAACCGAATCAATAAGGTACTGGTAAGGCACGGTTTGTAGAAATTTAAAAACCGAATTAACCGGCTCGGTTTCGGTTCTATTCCCAAATCCCGATTTTAGAAACCGAACCGAACCGATAAAATGTAACGTCGTCGTTTTGTCTTTTACATATATATTTCTTCCTTCCGGCCTTTTAACCCTCAGAAATCACTTTCTTATTTTCCTTCCAAGCTCAAACGCGATCTCGACTTAACCCTAGCCGACGACGCTCTACTCTTCCTTGCGGCTTACGCCGCTTCTTCACCTGCTTGCCGGAGGCGACGACGCCGCTTCTTCACCTGCTTACCGGAGCCGACGACGCCGCTTCTTCACCTGCTTGCCGGAGCCGACGACGCTGCTCAGGTAAGAATATCGTTCTCTTTCTCTCTATCAAGCCTTCTGATTTCATCTAATGTTGTTAAATTTTGATGAAATCAGAATCTCGTTCTCGAGTTCTTAACCTAACCGCTAACCCTAGGCTTGCGATTTAATCAAAATCAGCCCATTGACACCGAACCGATACCGACCGACACCGAAACCGAACACACCGAGCCGATTTAAAACCGAAACATTTCGGTACTCAAATGCTGGAGATCGATAAGATGCGGTTCGGCACAGGTTTTAGCTAGAAACCGTACCAAACCGAACCGAGCTCACCCCTAATTTTTTTTGTGCTAAAATGTACTACCTCCGTCCCAGATTAAGTACTATTTTTTTTTGCTGTTAGCACGAAAGTATTTTGAGCAATAATTTTAGGTTATTTCAGTTATGTTAATGAACATCTAGATATTGATATTGGTCGCACATACTAATGAAGTATCAATAATAAGTTTAAAATCTTCATTAGAATAATTAGATCAACATAAAATTATTGTTCAAAATACATTCGTGCTAACAACGAAAAAATAGAACTCTCTAAGACGGAGGGAGTACAATTTTTCCAAGGGATTAAATTCTAAACGGACTTGCTGCTTTTGGGCCATTGTCGGACTCCACTCACTGCGTGCCACATCGTCCCAAACCCAACGTTCTCTCTTTACAAGTTTAGTTTAGGCCCTTCCACAAAAAAATCATTTCTATTACATACCCTTACAGTTTTATTATTACCCTTACAGTTTTATTTTTTTCTTTTGTAGAAAGACATTTTAGCTGGCAAATGTATACTCTCTCCGTCCCAGAATAAAGTTGACTTTTCAACGTTTTTAAAGAATACTCTCTCTTTTTAATCTGTTCACTTTTTACCATTTTTGGTGTCCTATTTGAATGTCCACAATCCTAAAAAGGTAAGTTGACATTATTTTTTATTCAATATGAATCACTTGTCAACCACAAAGTCACACTTTGAACACTTGATAAAAAATTTTGGCTCAACGTGATATACTCATACAATAATTTTGAGATTGAGACATTATTGTATAGTGTACTCCCTCCGTCCCAAAACAACTTGCACTTATTTCTTTTTTGGGTGTCCCATTGGTAAGTCCCATTACCCAAAATAGCTTATTTTTATTATTATTATATTTGATAAACCTACCAAGTTAACATTAATTACCACCTTAACTGACCTAACCTGACTCTTAAATAACAGTTAAAATCATTTAAAGTTAATTCCAAATTTTCAATTCAAACCCATTTCATATCTGACCCCTTCTCTCTCCTTAACTCCAACATCAGTCTCACTCCCACCCCCATTTTTTAGAAAACCCAGTTTTTTTCTCTCTTTTCTCACTTCCAACGCTCCCCCCACCCCCACCCTCATACCAGCACACCACCACCATAAACCATCAACTTCCCTCCACCACTACCACCACCATCACCACCATCCTAGGCAGTTTCTCTCTCTCCTTCGTCTTGCCGCTAACGTTACCGCCATCGTCATTGTAAGTTACGCATCCCTCTCCCCGCCCCTTTTCTCTCTCACTCTTTCTATCCCTTCTCTCTTGTCTGCTCTCTTTAGTGTTTGTACATGTGTGTGTGCTTGAGTTTTTTCAGAGCCAGATATGTGTTGCGTTTATAGATCTGTCGGATCTGTGAGATTTCGTTTGTGTTTGGGTGTGAAGATCTACAAATTTGTGTGTCTAAGTTTGATTTCTTTGTAATAAATTTGTTTTCTTCATTTTCTGTAACAGTCCGTCCATGGCTATCTAATTTGGATTTCACATCAAGGATCTGCGATTCACAGTTCATGATATTTGTGTTTAGGTTTTAGAAATTGATTTAAAGGTTGCTGTTTTGTTAATTTGTGCAGGTTTGCATTTTTTTTTTACAAAATTTGTTGTTGTTTAAGTGACGGTGTCTGGCAATTTGTTGTGGGTTTTTGTGCCTGTGGATGGATTGTGATGGTGGTGGTGGCGGCGCCGGTGATGATGGTGGGTGGTGGCGGCGGCAACGACGGTGGCGATGTTGGGCGGTGTTGACGACGTTGGTGGTGAGGACGGTGGTTGGGGTGGTGGTGTAATGTTAGTAGACAATTTATTCATGTGGTTTGACTTAATAATTAGGAGTTACTCCCTCCGTCCCAGACTAAGGTTTTTACTTTTCTTTTTGGTTTGTTCTAGACTAAGGTTCTTGGTTGCTTTATTACCTAAAATGGACAATGAGACCCACTTGTCATTCTCACAACAAAAACTTTCTACGCACTTTCCCTCTCCTACTTTCTCCTACTTTACTTTTTATACTCACAACATTTACTTTTTCTTAAGCTCCGTGTAAAGTCAAACTAAGAACCTTAGTCCGGGACGGAGGGAGTAATTAATAAAAATATATTTTCAATCATTTTCTAATACACTCAAATTAGTAATATATCTGAATAGGGCAAATGACAAATAAGGGTCCCAAGTTCAGGAGTTTTTCGTAGAAAGGGGTCTGATGTTCTAAAACTCGCAGATCAGGGTCTGATGTTGGTAAAAACTAGCAATTAAAGGTTTTTTTGATGAAAATGTTAGATTTTTCAGTTAAATCAACATGTGCCGTGCACATGTGGACTAAACTTAAATTATTTTTACTTTTAAAGGGGTAAAATGAATATTTAAATTTTAATGGACTAAAAGTAAAAAAAAAAAATCTATAATTCACGAAAACAATTTTTTAAAAAAATAAAAATTTCACTAAATTATTATTTTTGAAAAAAAAAATATTAATTTCATTTTTTTATTTTTCTTATGAAAAAGATATTTCACTAAAGTTGTTTTTCTTATAATTTTTTTCTCTCTAATTTACAACCCCTGAACTTGGGACCCTTATTTGTCATTTGCCCTTTTTATTTTAAGATAGATTAATTTAGTGAAATATTTTCCTAAAGAAAAAAATTTAGTGAAATTTTCTTTTAAAAGAAAAACAAATTTAGTGAAATATTTTTCCAAAAGAAAAATAAAAAAATTTGATTTTTTTTTGGAAATAATAATTTAGTAAAATATTTTTTTTAAAAAAAATATTTTCGTGACTTATACAGTTTTTTTGAATATTTTTATTTTTAGTCCCTTAAACTTTACAATATTCATTTTACCCCTTTAAAGTAAAAATAATTTCAGTTTGGTCCACATATGCACGGCACATGTTGATTTAACTGAAAAATCTAACATTTCCGTTAAAAAGCCCTTAATTGCTAGTTTTTATCAACATTAGACCCCAATCTGCGAGTTTTAAAACATCGGACCCCTTTCTACGAACGACCCCCAAACTTGGGACCCTTATTTGTCATTCACCCATCTGAATATATATACTGTTGGTCCCAAAGGGGCAACAAGGGTATGAAAATTGCTAGAGGGGGGGGGGGGTGAATAGCGTTTTGAAATTATTTTCAAACCCTTTTGCAAATCAATGGCAAATGTGCACAGCTCTAATTTTGGCTAAGTATAACGCGCAACAAGAGTTTGAAATGCACGGCGGAAACTTAAAGCAATCACTAATGCGCAGGAGTGTAAAAACACACGCACTAATTTTAGCTCAAAGAGAGGCGCAAAAATGTACTAAGGCAGAAAGCAGACAAACACAATTCAACAGTGCAAAACAATCTACAAAGATCAAACAAAGCAATATATCAGAAAAGCGTGAAAGTAAAATGAAAAACAGAAGTACGTGACAAGCTATTTGGAGAGGTTCGATCGGAAAGATCTACGTCCCCTACCAAGATGGTTAGTCTTGGATTTCTAACTATGAGATTTATATTGAGATGAGGAGCTTTTACAAGGAATCAAAACTCAAATCAAAATCTATTCTATGAAGAGCGGATCCTAGACTAAACAGGTGTATCTTTAGAAGTATGATCGGTGAGATCGAAACTTCAAGAGGTGTGTGTGTGCGTCAGAAATCTGGGCTCTATAAATCTATGAGATGAAGAGCACAAGATATTCTGGTGTTACAAGGCTTTAGGATCTGGGCTTGGTAAAGGTATGAAGATATGAAGGCTGTTCTTGAGAATTTTGGAAATGAGCAGGCAATCTTCAAAACATCAAAGTTTCTCTTTGGAAACAAAAACTCAAGCAACTTGGAAATGAGGATGAGCAGGCTATTTATAGTTGAGCCGAAAAAACTAGCCGTTGGAGCTCTGAGCAAGGACAATGAGCTTGCACAATGTGATTGGTGCGCATGTGTCCTTTGTAACCGTTGGAGACAGAGCAAGAAGACAAAATTCAAATCTTCTTCTAGAAGAATGACAGCTGTCTTCGTTTGAAATTTCTCACTGATGCATGTTTCCATCGATGTGTATGCTGAGTGGGCTTGTTTTGTCGTATGTGCACACCTCAGCATTTTGGCTCATTCTAAAAAGCGTAGCTTGTCTTTACGCTTTCCAAGCTTCTAGAATGTGAGGTCAAAAGATGAGAGAATGAACCAAGGTTGATCTGCGCGCGCATGAAGGACATGCGCATGATGTGCGCAGATTGGGTGTTGCGGATGGATGTCATGCGCACCACACTTGGTCATTTGCAAATGAGACCTCAAATTCAAAGTGTAAGCCCTAATCACTAAGCCTAGTTTATAAAGAGGACTTAGCTAAAAATTGAAGTTATAAAACTTTTTACATAGGGTCCTAAAGTCCTTAAAACATACTTAAGTGATGGTATCAATCAATTCTAAAATATTTAGGAGGGTTAAGAAATAAGCATACCCAACATATACTCCCTCCTTAATTCCCGTGCTTTTTTAAAATGGTGCAAGCTGTTTTGGGACGGAGGGAGTCCTTGGCATGGTTTAGTCGGCATTAAAAAAATCAATATTGTTTCGTCTTAGGTAAAAAATGTTTCATTTTTATCTAGCTAATTATTATCAATGTTCTAAAAATCGGCCTAGGCGGCCGCCTAGGCGCTGGGCGACACTCATCCGCTGCGACTAACGGCAAATCGGGGTAAGTAGGCGGTCTGGGAAGAAATCGCTGCCTAGGAAGACCTAGGCGGACCTAGGCGCCGGCGGATGGAGCAAAAATGGAGAAAAAAAGTGGCGGCGAAGAAAGGATGGTGGCGGTGCGGCGCGGTGGTGCGGCGGTGCGTTGGCGCAGCGGCATGTGACTTGGCGATTGAAGAAAGAGATCCATTAGGTTTTGTGTGGTGAAGAGAAGATAGAATAGAGGAATGAAAGAAGAAAGAAAAAAGAAAGAAAAAAGAAAGAAAGAAAGAGAGAGACGGGGTATGAGGGAGGCACTGAAAGAAAGAAAAAAAGAAAGAAAGAGAGAGACGGGGTATGAGGGAGGTGAGGGAGGTGAGGGAGGCGCTGGAAAGAGATGAAGGGAATAGGTTTAGGTTTAATAAATGGGTTGTTAATGGGCTCAGCCCATTAAGGGCATGTTCTTTTTTTTTTTTTTTGAAACAATTAAGGGTCTATTAGGATGTAGGAACAAGGAATGACCTAAGTATTGGTGTGTGAGTGTATCAATTTTAAGTATGGTGAGTTATATTTTTGTTTTTTTGATCCATCAATTTCAAAATAATATTATTAAAATTAAATATTTTTTAAAAAATGTAAAGAATATGTATAGTAATATGAAAATATTTTATAATTTGTGTATATTTCTCGTCCCCGCCTAGGCCCCTAGGCGCTAGGCCCCACCTCGACGCCTAGCGGCCGCCTAGCGATTTTTAGAACACTGATTATTATATAGCGCAATATATTGATATCTATCATAAATTGTGCTTGCATTACGTTTGTTGGGTATGCCCACTTATATCTCATGTTTTTAATGATAGATTTGATTGATACATTACCTAAGTTATATTTTATGGACTTTAGAACCCTATGTAAGAAGTATGTGTACTTCATTTTTTTAGATAGTGAATTTCGTAGACTAGGCTTTGTAATAGGATCAAAACCAGAAAATTTCTAAGTGTCAGAGTATTGGTGCGCCCCAAACATCGGTAAGGTGCGCCTTTATCACCAGTATGGCGCACCCCTTACTTCAGTAAGGAGCACCCAATTAGTATTGGCACGCCTCTCTAAGTTGATGCGCCTTTCAACTTGTGATGTGCCCATTTAACAAATAAAATTATTAAAAAATTATATATACTCCATTTTAATAGTGAACTATGAGTATTTTGGACAATAATTAAAAACAAAAGTATTCAGACGGGCCAAACGGGTTTTTAAATCCACGGGCTAAGATAGGTCCGTTTGAAAATAGTAAGGCTTGACCCGTACGCTTGATACACAATACACGGGGTAAGGACTGAGTTTTGTTTGCGGGCTCACGGCTACGGGCTTAGCGGTTTATGGGTCGGCGGGACCCCCAAAATACCCATATCGAGTGACATTTTTCTATTGGCACCTCAACTGATTGACCACTGAAATGAACCAATTAAAAGTGAGTCCGCATTTGGGATGGAAGCCTTGTGAACGGGATAAAATCAGATTCCGGCAGGATCAGAACACGTGTAATTAAGGAAAAAACATGTGGTGGTAGATTGTACAGGTAAACTAATTACTCCCTCCGTCCCTCTTTAACTTACGAAAAATGAGTTTGATACGTTAATTAAAGAAAAAGTGAAAAAATTGATGTGTTGTGAGTGTAGATGGTTGGGTGGGAGAGAGAAAGTGGGATGAAGAATAGTTAGTGGATAGTTGTTGTGAGTATGTGTAGACACCCCATTTTGAAAGTTCATTCATAATCACACTACTTCTATGTCTCGCCTTTGATTTGGGTCGAAACTCGTTAAGTTTGTCATGTTTCGTTAAGTTTTTGACTGACTCTGTTAGTTAGGGGCCAAAATGAACACTCAAACTGCTGCAGAAAGGGCAAAATGTGATTCAAGCACAAGATGTCTCGTACGAGACATTGATGTCTCGTACGAGACATCCCCCTTGACAGTCGGGTTTTGGTCAGTTTCCTTGTTGATCTCAACCCCGTTTCTTGGCAAACACTTTAGCAATCCCGGAAAACCTAGTGAGCGATCTTAGAGTCCAAAAATACCTCCTTGGATATCAAGTCCTTGATTCTCATCCAAACTTACCTTCTTGGCTTAAACCCTAGGTCTAGAACTCCTATAAATATAGAGGTTCTTGAACCGAAAAACCTCTAGAATGGTCATTCACCCTAAACCACTCCAAATCTGATCAAAGAGGTCCTCATAATCAGCCTCTCTCTCTCACCCACGAAATTCAAACCTTCATAACACCATTCAAGCCAAGTCCATTGGATCATCAAGGCCTTTAGCCAAGGCCATCCATAGGATTCTCGAAGAACGCTTAGGTAAAACTCTTTGTTTTCTGTCTTCTCATCATCTTCTTTGTCTTTGAAGTAGTGTGATTCCATTAAAGGATCAGCCTAGAGCCTCTCTAATTGATGGAGATGGTCTCGAAGCATATGATCCGACATTCCAAATAAGTAAGAAATTATTTATTTGGTTTCTTTTGCGTACGTTTTTCATGATTTTGAGACAATGATGATGATTTCTTAGCAAGACCAATCCTAGATTGGGTGAATTGGGTGCTCCTTGACCCTCCCAATTCATAACTTAACCCCCGAATCCAGATCTTACGGTCCGTGTTCTGTCAAACATGGTGGCGACTCAAAACAAACGAGCAACATTCAAACCCTTACAATCCAAACCGAGTGGTCCGGGAACCGCAAGAGGGGTGCGCGCTCACAGTGGCGACTCTGCTGGGGACCAAGTCCAAAGCTAAGTGGGTTAGACTTGCGTCGAAAGAAATCGTTGTTGTTTCAAAATTCTGCAGTTTCTGCGCTGTATTTCTGTTCCCAGAAGGGATATCTCGTACGAGACATCCCTGTTCTGTCCAGACAGTCTGTTCTCTTGGTTTGAAAAAGGAACTCCGTTCGGTTCAAACGTGTACACAAGATTACAGGCTTGTCTTCCCTTCTGTTTCTGAGTCTTAGGACCTTCCTAACGACGAAGAAACTCCCCATATATCATAAAGCTAACCTCTGTTTTGCAGGAGTACTTGCTAATTGATTTATTCTCTGCTTTACTTGCGTTTGCTTTATATGTGAACTACGACGGCCTAATTTCCTCCACAAGAGGGAAACGTAGGCAGCCACTTGGCCCGGCCATTGCATGTTTTTATTTTGCTTTAAAAAAAAATCTTCCTATTTTCTCTTTGTCACCTAGATCTTGACTCTCATACATATGCACACATGTAGAATAACTGAACTACATACCCTTCAACCCGGGTCCCAATCGGAGGACGGATGTCGGTCAGCACCCCCATTCTAACGAATGGCCCTTGCCTGTCTCTCCAAAGATGGTGTACCCACTCCGTGACATGCTCCTAGACTGTGTTCATGGGGAGCCTTAGCCGTAAGCCCTGCATCAACCTCATGCATACATACTAGTCAATAGGACACTCCTTGACACCAATCGGTTCGATTCTTAGGGTTATTTTAACCTTTGCCCAAGATAACGCATTTTCTACAATCTATAATACTCCCTTCATGAATTCTTGACGAATGTCCCTTCGGTTAAATTGTCAGACAAAGGACTGAGATGGTGGAATTGAGAATTTTTCTACGTTCATCGAGTCTAGTCTCTTCTACTACCAAGATCCCGCGCTTGACAATGTCCCTTTCGGTTGTCCCTTACAAGAATTCATAAGGTTTGATTGCATTAAAGGCGTTGTTTAACAAAGTGCAAAACAACTACGGAATCACTTAGGTTTGGTTAATTGAATGGTGGATTCCGATGAGAATATGGGACCTTTGCCCAAATTGTCCATTTGGGAGAGTGCAATACAGGTGAAAAACAAGGGGCTCATATTTTAGGGTGACAGAATCCACTGTTCCAGGATGAACTAGATAGTAACCTCTCAAAATGGATTAAATTTCGTCCGACCAATAGGATTAAAATCTGCAAATCCGACTGTCAGGTTAGATGTCTCGTACGAGACATCTATAACTCGTACGAGACATCTCTCCTTCTCTATGAATCTGCCGTGTTTGGTCAACCCAATCTCATAAAAGCCGACTTGTTGGGACCCCAGCCTGGATTTGACACAGTTTTTGCACTCTAGGTCCATCCGATCAGTAAGGTAGCTCCACACTCCCGACACAATCGCTTCGGTCCAAGAGACTAGAGAAAGTCGCAGTAATGGCTGGTACCCCCATCACCGACTTGGAAACCGCTAAAACCGTTATTGACCGACTTGAGAAACAAATCAAAGAGCAAGTTGAAATTGCTTCCCATGAGAGTGATCATCACACCCAAGACATACACTCTTTCCTCCAAGAACTCCAATAACTCCAATAACTCATAAAGAGCAATAAGAAGTCGAAATCCCCCTCCAAAGACGGGGAGTCCCATGCTAAGAAAAAAGAATAAGAGGGATGATGATTACGACTCTGATTCGAATACATCCGACTCTTCCTCCTCCTCCGATGACGAGGATGCTAAGGCTAGTGATAAGAAAAAGAAAGTTAGCGATGACACCAACATCATCAACTCCGCCACTGCCGAGTTTCTTGAAAAGAGGTTTTCACATCTTGGTCTAGAAAAGGGCTCCATCGTTCCATTTGACCCCATTGCACTCCGCAAGTCAATCACTAAGCTGCCATAAAAGTTTCGCACTCCTGACATAGCCAAGTTCAACGGCACTACTTGTCCTCGTGTTCATGTTGAAACTTACACATGGGCCATGCTTCCGATGAAAGTGGATGACACTGTCTTAGCCCAAAGCTTTCCCCAAAGTTTAGAGGGGGCGGCAAGGGATTGGTATATGTCTCTCCCCTTATACATAAGGACCGATTGGGCTACCGCATGTGAAATCTTCCAATGGCGTTTCGAGGACAACACTACTTACCGTCCCACCAAAAGAGATCTCGAGAAAATCCAACAAGGTGCTAATGAAACGTTTGGTGACTTTGTCAAAAGGTGGAGAGCCAAGCTCACCGAGATTGTTGATAGGCCAACTACGGACGACCAAATGCACATCTTCTTGAAATCACTCCGTAATAAGTACGAGGACCGCCTCTCCGGTACTTTCTTCCCAAGCTTCTCTGAACTTCACAAAGCCGGTCTCCGACTAGATGACATCTTCAAAAGTAGAAAAGAGGCTAAGAGAGACAGTGGATACCGCTACACTAACAAAGGCTCTACTAGCAAAGACACATCCGTCAATGCTATCGCTTTTAATAACCAAGGGAGGAGCAACTATTCCTCCGTCCCTCCACCAAACAAAGCCAAGAACGGTCCTAAGAAAGAAAGAGTCTACAACAAACTAGAGGGTATCACTCAAGAAGAATTGTTTGATATACTCGTAGAAGCCGGAAAGGTCGCACCAAGGAAGCCTCCTACCACTCCAAGGGAACTCCCTACAAATCATGCTCACCACCTCTACTGCAAGTTCCACCAGTTCAGTGGTCATGATAACAACTCCTGCAACCACCTCAAAGATGTGATCCAAGATCTCAATGACTCTAAGCAATTAGGGGTTCCTAATGTAGTGCCAAACCCCCTCCCAACTGCGGGAGGAGGGATCAATGTAATAGAAATAGCTAGTGAAGAAGAGGAGACTACTCGCCTAGTCCCAAATGTGGGCGAGAGCACTCCAAAGTTTAATAATGAAACTTCTTTCTGTTACATGTTGTCTTGTGATCAATTACTAATATGGAAAATAACAACTTTGTACGCGAGGGGGAAAACTTGCCATACTTCATGTTCCCTGAACCATGGATCGAACATAGGGGGAAACGCCAACCGGGCTTTGAAATTTTCATTGACTGTGATCCATACTCGCTTGAAACAGAACCGATGAAATTCTCGTGGCTACCTCGAGAATTAGGGGGTACCAAGACCGAAGCATGCAGTGAATGGGACTTTGTGTTGGGAGAAAACCTACTGCACCAATTTCTCAACCTTTGCAAGATAGAGGACACTCAAATCAATGCAATAGACAAGGGGGACGCTCCGAACCAAGATTACACCAAGCTCATCAAGAAATGCGACGAGCCCATCAAAAACTGGTACACAACTGGGGGAACCATAGCAAGTGAAGACTTCCTGATCAAAGAATTAGGATGCACTCCCCATCCCCATAGGGAAAGAAAATTTGTAACTCTTACCTTAGAGTCAGATACCGCTACCGATGAGCTCACCTAAGAGAACTTGGATGCCATTGCGGAACGTTTATTCCCCTACTTTCTTAATGAAAACATAGATCTTTCTGAGTATCCTGAGATTGCTAGCGTCATAAATGATGAATTAACTAATAACTCTAACGAATTATATAATAATGAGTCATATGACGAGATAGATCAAGAAAACGAACAAATATTAAAAGAAATTAGTAAGCAAGTGGGTTATTGTGGCGGAAATGGTCCTATTGATGCCGAAGAAATGCAAACAGTTAATTTGGGACGGACGATGATCCGAAAGAGACCAAGATTGGCAGTCTCTTCAAGGGGGAAGACCAACAACCCCTCATAGCGCTTCTCCGAGAATTCGTAGATATGTTCGCTTGGTCCTACAAAGATATGCCGGGGCTAGCCAATTCGATTGTTGAGCATAAGAGACCGCTGCTTCCCGATTCAAAGCCAGTCAAGCAGAAACTCCACAGAATTAAACCCGAGTGGTTGGTACAAGTCAAGCAAGAGATAGAGAAACTCCTGAGTGTTGGGTTCATTAAAGTAATAGAATATCCAACTTGGTTGGCTAATACTGTGCAGGTTTCCAAGGCAAATGGAAAGGTCCGCGTCTGCGTAGATTTCCGTGACCTCAACAGAGCATCTCCAAAAGATGATTTTCCTCTCCCTAACATAGACATGCTTGTTGACAATACATCAAAGTATGAAGTCTTTTCATTTGTAGACGGGTTCGCTGGATACCATCAAATCCTCATAGCAGAGGAAGATCAACATAAAACGAAATTTACCACACCATGGGGGACGTTCTATTATACAGTCATGCCATTCGGACTCAAAAAATACCGGAGCCACATACCAGAGAGCTGTAATCGCGCTGTTCTATGACATGATACATAAAGAGATGGAAGTGTACGTTGATGATATGATCATACACTCCAAAGGCTCCGATGGGCAGCACTTCGTCGACCTCAGAAAGTTCTTTGAAAGGTTGAGACACTACAAGATGAGACTTAATCCAGCCAAGTGCACATTTGGGGTTGTAAAAGGAAAGGTCCTTGGATACATGGTCACCGAGCGTGGCATAGAAGCGGATCCCGCTAAGATCAAAGCCATCATTGACATGCCTCCACCTAAGACGCAGAAAGAAGTAAAGGATCATGGGTCGCCTTCAGTACATTAGTCGTTTCATTAATCAGCTCACGACGATGTGCGAGCCCATTTTTAGTCCTCAAGAAGAATGCATCCCTAGAATGGACCAAAGAATGCCAAGAAGCCTTCGAAAAAGTCAAAGAATACTTGGTAAATCCGCCAGTATTGCTCCCACCACATAAAGAGAAACCGTTGACCCTGTACCTCACAGTCAATGATATTGCATAAGGGGCTATGCTAGCACAAGAGAAACCCGATTCAAAGAAAGAAAATGCCGTGTACTTTGTCAGCCATCGCTTCCAAGGGGCTGAATTGAATACTCTGCATTAGAAAAGTCATGTGCTGCACTGGTATGGGTAGCTAAGAGACTAAAGCCGTACATGGAAGCATTTCCTGTACAATTGATTTCCCGAATGGACCCAATGAAGTACATCTTCGAGAAGTCGCATATATCCTCTAGAATAGCCAAGTGGTACTTCATGCTCGTGGGGTATGATATCACTTACATCACACAGAAATCCGTGAGAGGAAGAGTCTTTGCTGATCATTTAGCCGAATTTCCATGTGATGAAGCAAAGGAGGAAGACCCGCGATTCCCCGATGAGGACATCTTAACAATAGCAGAAAATAAGTGGAAATTATTTTTCGATGGCGCAGCCAATAAACGGGGATATGGCATTGGCATGTTACTGGTAGATCCATCAGATTTCTATACTCCACTCGCAATCCGCCTTGACTTTGAGGCCACTAACAATATTGCCGAGTACGAAGCCTGCATAGCGGGGTTTGAAGCAGCCTTAGAAAGAAATGTGACCGAACTAGAAGTGTACGGAGATTCACAACTTATAATCTATCAGTCACTCAAAAAGTGTAAGGTACATGATCTTACACTCCAAAAATATAACGACCATCTCCAAGACTTTGTCAAACA
Source organism: Campanula takesimana (assembly GCA_026119855.1). Lineage (NCBI taxonomy): Eukaryota > Viridiplantae > Streptophyta > Magnoliopsida > Asterales > Campanulaceae > Campanula > Campanula takesimana. Next base: position 925,333 of record JAOWBW010000680.1, on the reverse strand, counting down.
GTTCAAAGAGGTC